>RJWT010000211.1:0-36300 GCA_004365215.1 Cuniculus paca | reverse complement strand
ACATCCAACTACTCAAAAGCAATATTAAAAGTCAACTTATTCTACTTTTAGGATTTCTGGCTTACAGTATTGAAAACTGGTGGTCCTTGACTTAGGAGGAATTGGAATTAGGATGCTTTGACTGTTTAGTGGTGTGAAAGTACACTCCTATGACCAAACAGTACATGCAACAAATCTATTCAATAGTTTATTATAACACAAGCTTTCTGTTAGATGATATGGCCCAATGGGCCTAAATTTAAGTTTTCTGGAAATTGTCGTTGTTGTAGTTCTTGTTGTTGTTCTGAGCATGTTTAAGGCAGGTGAGTTGGAGTTCTGTTTGCTAAACTAGTTGCAGTGGATTCAGTTTGGACCTAGGATATACTCGACTTCAGTTGGGTTTGTGGGCTATAACATCATCTTTAGTTAAGAGGCATTTTCAATTATACCACAGCCGGTTAGCAGAAAGCCTCTGTCCTGGATCTAGTGCCTGCTACTGTGTGACTTTGGACAGGTTATTTCACTTTTTTGTGCCTCACTCTTTTCATCTTGAAACTGATAGTGGTCTGTGGGAAAGGACTGAGTAACTTAATTCTTAGTGATGTACATGCAGCATCACCTCAGCTTGAGAAAACTTGGCTGCCCCTCCTTCACAAAAACCTAATAAGAACTCTTCTAGAAGTCCTCAGGAAAAAAAAAAAGAAGATGCTTACTAGTTTATATATAGAAATTCAGTTAAAATAGAGATCTGTGTATATGGCAATTAAAGAGGTGAGAAAATAAGCAAAACCCCAAGTATACTTAGAGCAGGAAGGGCTTGTGGGGATGACCTGCCCATCCCCTGGTCCCTCAGAGACAGCACGTGAAGTGGAGAGGAAGGAGGTGGGAACCCATGGGGGCCTTGCCCTCTGTCCCTGACTATTCCCACACACAGGAGGCCTCATGCCACCTCCCAGCCACGTGGGCCAAGACCGCTCAGCTCGTGAATTGTTGTTCCATTCACTTTTGGCTAGTAGACTCTTAGGACAGAATGATGAATGGATTTCCATCACTGCCTTTGAGATATTGGGTGGAAATATCTCCTATGTATTTTTGTGGATTCAGAAGGAGAACCTAGAAGGGAGAACACCTCAATATTTGTTAAGGTTTATATATAGATGGCCCCCCTAAGCCTCATGTAGTCATGGAAGCGGCTGAATCTAATGTTTATGATTGACTTGTTGTGTAGCGCTAAGATTGGTGGTAGGAGTTCTGCACCTGCCCAGGGGTGGAGCCGACATACAATGTAAGGTCGGAATGGGTGCATTTTTCTCTTTTTGGTGCAGTTTGCTCTTGCCGCTTGCAGCCGCCATGAATGGCTGCCCCCTTTTGCTCTGGCTGCTGCCTTGGAGTGTTGCCTGAGTTCCATGCCACCTTGCCTTGGAGCCAACTGATTATGGACTGAAATCTCTAGAAACTGTAAGCTAAATAAACCTTTTCTTCCCTAACTTTGGGTGTCAGGTGTTTGTCTCAGCAATGAAGAAAAGTAACCAAGACAGAATTTGGTACCAGTGGAGTGGGGTCGTTGCTGTGACTGTACCTGACCATGTGGTTCAAGAGCCTTTGGGAATGGCTTGTGGGAAGAGTTTGGAAAGGTTCAGAGATGTCACCTGAAAGAGAAGCCCTGGAACAGCTTAGGCTGTTCTGTAGGGGAGATTCTTGTCAGACCTCAGGAGACCAGAAGGCTGATAGAGAGCCTGCCAGTAAAGACCAGGCTCAGGAGGTTTCTGCTGGGAAGAAGGACTGCATTGGGTGTTGGACTCCAGTTGATGTATGTTATGGCTTGGCAGACGGTTTGTCTGCATTTTGCTCATGTCCAGAGACTCTGCCTGAGACTGAGATTAAGGATGGTGGACTGATTAATCTGGCAAAAGAAATATCAAGGCAGTCGAATGTTGAGGCCGAGGCATGGCTATTGTTAGGGGCTTTTAGCCAGATTTACATTGTGAACCAAGAGCACAGAATCCAGCAGGGTGATTTGAAACAAAAGTTTGACCAGAAAGGAAGCTCCAGTAAAGCTATGGACTATAAAGATAAAGCTGAGACCTCGATTACTGAGGAACAGAGAAATAGAAAAGATGGCCTGAAGGCAGTACAAAAAGCAGCAAGTCTCAAACCTTTGCAGCTTCCAAACTGCAAAGGTGAAAGACTTTGCTTTGAGCAGAAAGCCTCAGATCACCATGTTCCAGAATGGCGGCAGAGGCCCCAAGAGGTTCCAGAATGTCAGTGACATAGAGAATCTGTTCCTCACAATCAGGTTCAGAAAGCCCAGCAATCCAGGCATTTGACCCCTACAGCAAAGAGAGAGGAAAGCCTGGCTACTGCTCCAACTAGCAGCAGACCTTGGCATCATCCACTTGGTACTGGTTTTAGGTACACACAGAATGCACAAGCTCAGAGGTTAAGAAGACTTTCACCCTGATTCCAGAGGGCCTAGGAGGCCAGGCAGTGTGCCCCTGAGAGGGCACTGTGTGACGCTGTGAATGTAAAGCCAAAGGTGCAATGAAGACCGCAGAAGTTTGGAAAAGCCAGGAACATGGATCATCTAAGGAAAGCTGCAAAGATTGAGGAAAGTGGGCCTAAGAGAGAAGCTGTGGGAGTTAAAACCCCTGGAATACGGGTGGAACCACACAAGCCCTTCGGTGCTCATAATTTGCCACAGATTGCTTCAGATACTGGACAAGCAACTATAGGATTTAACATTTACCCTGCTGGATTTTGGACTTGTTTTGTTTCCAACGCTTTGTGCCCTCCTGTTTGTAACTTTCGGAATGAAAATGTTTGTCTCATGCCTTTGCATGTTTTAAGTGTTTAACTTTGTTTTCATTTGTACAGGGACTTGCAGCTAAGAGTTTGCCTTACATTTCAGAGACTTGGGACTTGGACTTTTCAGCAATGCTGAAACTGCTAGGACTTTGGAGACTCTTGCAGATGGACTAAATGTCTTTTGTATAAGGGACATACATGAGTCTTTGGGGGGCCAGGGGTGGAATGTTACAGTTTGTATATAGATGCCCCCACCCAAGCCTCATGTAGTCATGGAAGCAGCTGAATCTAATGTTTATGATTGACACATTGTGTAGAGCTAAGATTGGTGGCATGAGTTCTGCACCTGCCCAGGGGTGGAGCCGACATACAATGTAAGGTTGGAATGAGCGTGTTTTTCTCTTCTTGGCGCAGTTTGCTCTTGCCACTTGCAGCCTCCATGAATGGCTGCCCCCTTTTGCTCTGGCTGCTGCCTTGAAGTGTTGCCCCCAGCGCCATGCCACCTTGCCTTGGAGCCAGCTGATTATGGACTGAAACCTCCAGAAACTGTAAGCTAAATAAACCTTTTCTTCCCTAACTTTGGGTGTCAGGTGTTTGTCTCAGCAATGAAGAAAAGTAACCAAGACAATATTATTTCAACTGGGGCAATGGCCTTGGTCATGACAGGACTACCTTTGGGAAAGAACTGGCAGAGGGAAATTACTTGTTCACTACATCATTTATATACAACATTCTTGCCTTGAAATTCAGAAAAGAAGTTCACATCTCACGGGCTCTTACTTAATAATCATTTCTCCCATTGTCAGGAAATGTCCAGATATAAATACTCCAATCATTCCAGCTTCTGACCTAACCTAGTTCTGTCTTTGGCTTTGCGTGTTTCTGAACTCTGCAACAACTATCATACATCAACACTAACTAGTCTCAATTACATTTTTATGCATATAATAAAACTTTATTTAATCAGTGCATGCATTGCTCACCAGGAGTGCTTATATTTTAAAAGGAATTAAATGTCAACAAAAAACCTTCATCAGGAAAACATGTAAGTGCAAAGTATCATTTTTCCAGGTTTGACAAACAGTATGTAGCAGCTCTGAATATCACCAACAGCCATCAGTTGAGTAATTCAGTTGTTGCAGGCAACAAAGAAAGGAAAAGTTCCATTGCATTTGACACAAGAAGAAAGCCACACCTATAGTTTGAATTTGAGAAAAATAGAAAAGTCAGTGTGTTATTTCTTCCAGCAGCTAACCACTCTTTTTCTATGTGCTTGAGTGTGAGCCAAATCATCAGCTAAATCACAGGCAAGGAATTTTAATCATGAAAATCTTTAGACAACACAATTAAGTACAAGAACATTTGGGAAGAAAAAGATTTAGTACTTTCTTCACCACTTTAGCAGACAGATGTAAATTTTTAATTCTACCACTTTGGGTGCACTATTTTAATAAATGACTGAATTTATCTAAGTACCTAGCTTTAAGAAATGTAGTTACATGAAAACCAAGCCAAGAAATACAAGAGCCATAAAAGCCTTCAGTATATTAAATGATGGTTCTTTTTTCCTTAATCCACCACTGCAAATATCAATGAAATGTAATTGAGAGCAAATAAAGATTTGCCAGAACACAAATTGCTACACAGGTGAACAATATATAACTTTCTTGAGCACACAGATACATACAGATGGTTTAGTCCAGAATGTACTGCTACAAATGTGCATTGACCTTAACACATACATTATTTTCATAGCTACCAAAATGGCAAAGAGCCAAAAATAGAAGTAAAATGAGTTTTTCTTTCTTCTTTCAATGAAAAGATAAATATTGTATCTTATTAATAACTGCTAATAAAAGGCTATTAATCTGAGACAATAATAAATAAATGGACTCTAGTAGAAGCAAATGCCAAAATGAACTTGTACCATTGGGCTAAAATAAAGAGTTCATTTTTTTTTTCCAACAACAAGCATGTTACTGAGTTACTTTGAGATGAAGAAATAGATCCATAAGTTAAAAAATTTTTTTAAAAAGATAATATGACTTTTCTTAAAATTATTTTAGGAGCTAATTATTCCACTGTCATTGAAGGGAAAGAATAGAGAAGTGACATTCAGGGGACAAGCCACTTTGCTAATTGTGAGAATGAGTTGCTCAGCAGATATTTGAACCCAGAGATTGGGAGGACTACTTCTAAAGAAAAATGTTTTTTCTTCTGCAGGGAAAAAGCACATTTCATGCTCATGAGCTCTTTTTATTTTCACTATATGATATGTAAGGTATGAATTTCTTCTGTCAGATGTTTCTAAGGATGGAAATTTAATTCATTCTTGGTGTGGTAGAGGAAGTCTTGAAAACTAATCAATTTAAGGTTGAACGTGCTGATATGTCTAGCATTTTTAGTCTCTGCCCTTTTTAAAGTCATAAAAATAATTATCTAAACACAGGATCTTGGAAGCAGAGACACTGTCCTTCCCCATTGTTCACTCCCTTCGGACTGGAATCCACCCCCATTCTGACTTGCACAGTACAAACATTCCACTTTCAGGTCCACAAGGCACAATGGATGATCAGAAGTTCAGGTTTTTGGATATCCTTGATCCACAGTTTTCTCAGCTAGAAAACATCAGAAATAGCCTCCTAAGAATCCTTGTTCTGTGAGTAATTATGTGATTGCTCATAAAAGTTCAAATCTCTGACTTCAAGGGAGTACTCATCCCAAGGAGAAAGATGCTGCTGTGTTCAGAGCACCTAAGGGTCCAGGAAAAATCCTGTATAAGGCCTGGCTTGGGGGAATTTCCTGCCTTGCCGAGGTGCCCCTTCAGCTGCCTAGAAAGGAGCTTGGCAGTCTGGTGCTGTGGAACTTATGCTTGGAATGTGAATGATCAGCAAACATATGACTGTTCTCTCTGATGATCAGATGGTGTCATGATTTGTGTCTGGGTGTCCCCCCAAAGCCTCATGCAGTCATGAGGGGGAGACTTTTTGGAGGCATCTAAATCTAGAGTTTGTGACTGGTTTATTGTCTAGCGCTGGGATTAGGGTTGTGGGTGCTACACCTGCCCTAGGGCAGGTAGCCTGCATACAACACATAAGGGCAAAAAATTAAAAATCAAAAAAAAGGCCTACTCCTTCCCCTCTTTCTCTCTTTTGCTCTTGTTGCTTTTGCTGTCTTCTGCCTCCTTGAACTGTTGCCCCTGTGCCATGTCACCCTGCCTTGGAACAGGCTGATTATGGATTAAAACCTCCACAAACTGTGAGCTAAATAAACTTTTCCTTCCTTAGTTTTTGGCATCAGGTATTTTGTCTCAGCAATGAGAGAAAAGTAACCAAGATAGAATTGTTACCAGAGAAATGCTGCGCCTATACCTGACCATGTGGTTCAAGAGCCTTTGGGTGTGGCTTGTGGGAAGAGTTTGGAAAGATTCAGAGATGTAGCCTGAAAGAGTAGCACTGAAACAGCTTACACTGCTCTGAATGGGGGATTCTGATCAGAGCATAGAAGACTAGAAGGCTGATAAAATTCCTGCAGGTAAAGTCCAGACTCTGGAGGTTTCTGCTGGAAAGAAAAACTGCGCTGGCTGCTAGATTCCAGACTATGTGTGCTATGGCTTGGCAGAGAGTTTGTCTGCATTTTGCTCATGTCCAGAGACTTTGCCTGAGACTAAGATTAAGGGTAGTGAATTAGGGCTGGGGATTTAGCTCAGCAGCCTAAGCACTTGCCTGGCAAGTGCAAGGTCATAAATTCAATCCCTGGTGCCACAAAAAAAAAAAAAGTAGTGGATTAATTAATCTGACAGAAAAAATTTCAAGGCAGTCAAATGTTGAGCCCATGGATGGCTACTGTTAGGGGCATTTAGCTAGATCCACAATCAAAAGAAAAGAGTCCACCAGGATGATTTAAAATGTGAGTATGGCCAGAAAAGAAGCTCCAGTAAAGTTGTGGACTGCAAAAATACAGTTGAGGAGATCTCCACTGCTGAGAAGAAACAGGAAAATAGAAAACATGGCCTGACAGCATCCCAAAAAGCAGCAAGTCTCTACCCTTTGCAGCTTCCAAATTGCAAAAGTGAAAGACTGCTTTGTGAAGAATGCCACAGAGCATTCTGTTGCAGAATGGGGGTGGCCATACCATGCTCCAGAATTGTGGCAGAATAGAGAATCTGGTCCTCAGAATTGGATATAGAGTGCTCAGCAATCCAGGAACTTGGTCCCCATAGTGAAGAGAAGGGAAGGCCTGGGTGCCTTCCTACGCTGGGTACCACCACATGGCTCAGCGGGTATTGGATGCTACTCCCAGCTTCTGGGCCTGAGCCTTCCTCTAGCTCCCCACAGCATCTATACTTGGATACAATGTAATTAAGAACAAATATTACAATTTTTCTAATTTCTCTGGTCCATTGCTTCCAAAAACCTTCCCAAGTTCCAAAAACAATGATGTGCATTTGGGTATATATAAGATACTTTCATCCTAGAAAGAATGTAATAATATTGTTATCAAAATGCAAAGGGAATTGAAAGAAAATTACACTATCTTGAATTAATTACTAGGAAGATGTAAGTGATACACAAGGCCCCAGAAGAACTACACTGTGGTCTGTTGTTCTGCTTGGAAGACAGTCTTTCCTGCTTACCCTCTCATCCATCAGAGCTGAATCTCCTTCTTCCTGAGAGCTCTCCCTAGCCTTCAAAGTCCCAGTGTTGTACTGTCAAACCCTACAGGCCGTGCACTGAGTTAATTAGTGGATGCAGGAGGAGGTGTTCCATCCCAACACTTGGTCACCAATTTCCCTCAGCCTCTCGGGCTCCCCCATCAGATTTTCTTCCAGGAATTGTTTCAGATTTCAAGTGGGAGAGCAAGGCATCCTCCAGCATAGCTTTCACTCATTTCAATATCAGTTTGCTCTTTCTTTCTCTAGGATGAGGGAACTAGAAATAGCTAGAATTCACTGAAAAGCTGTATACCCCAGAAGCAATCCAACAACTCGCTGCACACAAGTGGTTCCTGCAGGGCAGGCTGCTCAAGGGTGCTCATACCTCCACCTCCTCTGCTCCCTCGTCCTCTCCAGTTTTATCCTTCATGACAGCCTAATGAAGAACTGGTTTGGGGGTGGAGGTCCTGTGATTACACACAGATCTATATGTGCACATACCAAAGAGAAAACGCATATAATCATATTAAGGCAGTTTGTTTTTATATCTATATCATTTATACTTCTATAGAGTTGACAGTTTCTAGGCATAGTTTTCCCTAAATGAGTCTTCCATATTTTTCCTGGATGTGAAAGACTATTTTCACAGCCAGAAAATAGCACTTGTGAAATTCTTGGGGACTGAGTGTTGCCTTAGGCCATCTTCCTTGGTTAACAATCAGTAAATAACTAACTGGTCTTAAATTGTATTTTTACTTAATTAAAATCATCACAGGAGTCTTTTGAATCAGAGCCAACCTACTCAAATGATTGGGTCCAGAGAACTGGGACATTTGATAGCTCAAGCCTAAGCCAGGTACATTCCAAGAATGGTAACACTTTTCCCTGGGCAGTAGATAGAGTCTCCCTGCTGTTTTCACTGTCTCTCTCTTCCCTGCACCAACCTTGGCATTCAAACAGAGATTGGCAACACGACATTTATGATACACATTTCAGGTTCCTGGCTTACCTTGCACCTAAGAGATTATTTTAAAATAATAGAGCATTTATGCTAAATTTTTGTTCACCAAGGACATAATCTATCACCCATAGCTGTTAGCACAGGGTCTCGCCCACATAGTAAGGTATTGAGATTGGTTTTCTTATTGATATAAACTTCGAAAGTTGAGTCATTCCCATTGCTAACTCTGCTTCTAACCTATTAAATTCTGGATGTGGTGCACACCTCTGGGGCCCTCTCCTGCCTCAGCTCTGATAATCTCCAAGAGCCCCTCATCCCTGTCAAAAGTCCATCTTCTCACATTGCTGGACTCCTTAGAAGAAGGGGCTCTTTTTGGGGCAAAACCAGCAAGGGAATCTTTTTAGTCAAGTAGTCTACATTTTTAGTAAACCAAGTTACCCAGACCAGCTGAGAACATTTATTTTAAAAGAAAAAAAAAAAAAGGATAGAGTTTGTTGTTTTGTTTTGTTTTGTTTTGTTTTGTTTTTAGATGACCTCTATGTTTTAGATACTTGCAAAAGAAATTGAGTTTTATGCTTCCATGCTGCAGTGGTTGATTGATTGGGTCAACTTGAGACATTTAGAAGATTAATTAAATTGGCTTAGCAATTCTACACCCTAGGGTGGCTCATCACCTGGAAGGTATATAAGGGAGGGAGGAAGGGTGAATAAATTCCATTCTTTGGAGCCCAGTTCTTCACCTTCAACTTGGACATTGTCTCCTGGCTTCCATTGTAGACTCCTCAGCCTTCCAGTGTAGACCCTCGGCTTTCTGTCACAGACCCATGGGCCTGCTGGTGCAGACTTGCATGGGACACTGCAGCGAACTCCAGACCTTGGACTGAATCCTTCAGCCTCTGGCATGCAGACACCCTCTGCACGCTTCCTCATCCAACTCTGTGGCTGACCATCGTAAGCCAACCTTGTAATTTCTTATACAGTCACATGTCTCGTGTTATATCTGTTTTCTCTAGTAAACCCTGACTAATACACATGCCACGGAGTTTTCTCTGAGTGGCCTGAGCTAGTGGGTAATTCCACTATATCTGAGTAGTTAAAGGAACCCTGAATACACTGTACGAGAGCATTTCCCTTCCCTTCTAGACACTTCAGCGTCTTGGAGAACAGCAGCATGGGTTGGTTTGGGCCAAGTGACTTGGGTACATAGGGATGAGTCATGAGGTCTCCAGCTTTAGAGGATTATAGGTGCCTTATGGAAATGTATCTTTTAAACCAGAACATAAATGCCATCTTAAATAATTTCTGGAACAAATCAGGGAGCACATACTATACACTCCATGTCTGCACACTAGACATACAGGAAAGACTTTAATACCCCCAGAACTTCAGCCTGACTAAAACAGGTTGTTGACAGTTATTCATTAATGATCATTGTCCTTAGCACTTGACATATATTATCCCATTTAATTTAGTCACTGTTCTCATTTTGATGAGGAAACTGAGGCACAGGGAAGTCAGGGACTTTACTCAACTATATGGTTGGACTGAAGCAATTTAATTTCAAAGTCTTTTTCTTTAAAAGAATGCAATGTTACTTCCCTAATATTACTCAGTTTTGAAATTATTTAGCTACTACTCAGTTTTGAAAATAACTTTGGGGTACATGCATCCTGTGCTTGATTCTGTTCATACAAATGAGCTTATTCTGCAATTTTCCCATGAAACTTGTGCCTTGTCACTGCCTACCATGGTCTCAGTCGAGAGAGAAAGGCCTGGGCCCAGCTCCAGGCAGGAAGAACCACAGACACCTACCCAGCAGGTCTGACCCCCAGAAGATGGCAGGGAAAGCTTGCGTGATTCTCTCAAAGCCCAGGCTAAGTCAAGCTGCCCGCTGCCCCCTACTCTTCTCTCCAACCTAGGCCTGTGGCCCTGCAGGTGGGCAGGGGGTCTGGAGAAGCTGCAGAGATAGGAAGCAGCCTTCAAGTAGCTGCTCAACTCTTGAACCCGAAGCAGAATCGCACCAGAAGCAGGGTCACACCCAAGCAAGACTGAGCCTTCTTTGTCAAAGGGTCTTCATTCAGGAAGTGTGATGGGAAGAAGGTGAAAATGAGGGCTAAAATAAATTAGTTCTAGCCACAGGAAGGACACAGCATAGAGGGACAGTCCTCAGGTGTGTTTCCCCCAGCTTCCAGGTGACGAGGCCAACACAGTTACTTTGGCTTTTCTCCAGTCTCCTGGAGCAGTGGTGGTGAGCCCCGGCACACAGCAGCAGGCTGTCTCTATCACTGAAAGCTCTCACGGGCTCGCCACCCCTGTCCCAGAGAACAGGGCCACTGACCCTGATGCCTCCCCTCAGGAGACACAGTGTCACCAACATTGTTAACAACCTGCTGGGGATCGAGGCCTACATCTCACCACTGCCTTCTTGTCTCTTCTCAGGCCTTCTTTAAGAGCAAATTTGAGTCTGTTTCAAGAACTCCCAAGTAAACATACTGAATCTGCCAGAGCTCCTTTATGAATATGAAGCTCTTACTTGAACTGTGCCTGAGATAACAGGCACTGAACAGGACTCTACCCAAAGACACATCGGAAGATGAATATTGATGCATTTACTGTACCAAACAATGGCCCTTGGGGGGTTGAAAACTCCTACCCACCCCATCCTTTCCCTCAACTACACACTCATTTCACATCATTTTAAGTCAAGTTTTGTTTCCTGCAAAGGAAAACATTTATTGTGTGTTGACTGCGTGCATCTATCTGGGAGCTTATCTGCAGAATTCTCTCCAACAACTGAAACGACATGGCCTAACCTAGTGTTGAACAAAAGTGGCTCCGTACACTTTTGCAGTGCCTATCGTCTCCTCGTTCTTGGCACTCTGTGAATCTGTGTCTCCCTTTGCTCTGGTGAACACACAGGCTCGCTGTTGACCAGAAGAGATCGTGACTTAAATTACACACTGGGGCTGAGAGGAGCATATGAGTCGCAGCTCCAAACACAGGGGAACACGGGCTCCAGGGAGGTGCCGCAGAGCAGCCAGGTGGCATAAAGGGGCATCTTTACGGCACCCCGAAGTGATTTTCATTCTGCATCCCAGGCGTGGACCATTTCTCTGTGGAGGAAGTCATACTATCCCACTCTTGGTGCCACTGCCAGAGAGTGTATTAAATGTTCCTTCCGTTTCCAAGGCTCAGTTAAGAGTTCTGTGAAAGCAACTACGTATTTTATATAGGCTGTTGATAAGCATTTGGATGGATTCTCTCCCCAGACACTTGCAGTCCCGAACCTGTTAAATTTGAGATGAAGAGGTTAAAAAGGACTTTTCTTTTTTGCTTCTTTTGTTTTGTTTTGCCATACCTTACCTTAAGACAGTGAAATCATAAATGGCTACTAGCCAGCATGTTGGGAGTGTGGAGACATCTAAAGTAACTTTCATGTCATACATACCAAATTCTCAGGGTGACATCCCAAGACCTCCTTCATGAGACATTTTAAGGAGCAATGCTCCCACCTCCAACCTTCACTTTTGGCTTAAGGCTTGGTCAGATGAATCTTGGGAAAAGATAGACTTTCCTCTGCTCACTAGTAGAGCAGTAGAGAGGCAAATACAAGTACCACACACATCAGTCAGTGCTGGGTGTGTGTCCTTCTACTTCTTGTCTCTAACAAACTATGTGACTTCTCAGTCAGGACTGTCATTCTCTGTAACAGGGATCAATGCAGGTCAATTCTCTTTGTTGTCATGTTTCCAGCCTGAAGCAATTCTTAGAAATAAGTGTTTGATATTCATTGATGAATGAATGAATGAAATGAACAAGTGTATGTTTAATAACTCAGATGAACATGAAAGATTTCCTCAACTGATGTTCAGAAAGATGGTCATCCAGAGATGGGCTCCACACCCATCATGCTCAAGTGTTGTGTTGGTGTGGTGCCTCTGCGAAGCTGTTCACACACTTGGAAGGAGGTTAAGGTGCTAGAACCATAGTCAAGAATCTCCTTTTCTCCAAATGTTCACAACAAATGTTCTTAAGGGTGACTCTAGATACGTTTAGGTGTTTAGAACTGTCTAAACAAATTGTTCTGCAGCCTTTGCTTGCTAGCGTGTTAACTCTTTGTTACCAAATACCTGAGGAAGCAGTCTACACGGCGTCCCTCTCCTGTAACCATGGCCACTTATAAGCTGGTGCAGATCCAGCATGGCGAGAGTGCCTGGAACCTGGAGAACTGCTTCAGCAGCCTGTACGATGCCAACCTGAGCCTGGCAGGCCACGAAGAGGTGAAGTGGGGCAGGCAGATGCTACAGGATGCGGGCTATGAATCTGACATCTGCTTCACCTCAGTGCAGAAAAGAGCAATCTCGACCCTCTGGATGCCATGGGCCAGATGTGGGTGCCAGTGGTGAGAACTTGGTGACTCAGTGAGCTGCACTGGGGGGTCTGACTGGCCTTAGTAAAACAGAAACCGCTGCCAAGCACGATGAGGCTCGGGTGAAGGTCTGGAGGCGCTGTTATGAGTGCAGACCTCACTGAAGCTCAGCTGCCTCCCCGTGAGTCTGAAGTGCACTATTGCTGGAGCGCTGCCCTTCTGGAACGAAGAAATTGTTCTCCAGATCAAGGAGGACGATAGAATGCTGATGGTAGCCCGTGGCAACAGCCTCCAGGATGTGAGCATCTGGCAGATCTCTCCAAAGAAGCCATGATGGAGCTGAACCTGCCAGCTGGTATTCCTGTTGTCTTCGAGTTAGATAACACCTTAAAGCCCATCAAGCCCATGCAGTTCCTAGGGGATGAAGAAATCATGGGCAAAGCCAAGGAAGCTGTGGCTGCCCAGGGCAAGGCCAAGAATTGAAGACCACTTCCCCTGTCCATCCATCCAGTCCTCCACACCTGTCACCCTGACCACATCGGGAGGCATGCTGTGTTGTAGTTGCAGATGGGGATCAGTGGCTCCCATTTTTGTGTTAGCATTTTGGCTCCCGCACCTACTCCCTGGATGGAATCTAGTCAGAATAGAACCTTGAGGACACAAGTTCTCAGTCCAAGGCCAGGGAAGGCTCTTCTGATCTAGGAGAGTGGAGAAGGAGTGACTGTTTTTCCCGAGTGCTTCTGCCTCGTTTACTAAGGACCTGCTTGAGCGGGGGACAGGGATGAGTCATGCCAAGGCATGACCAATGAGGAGCGGCCAGAGAGCACACGGTGCTCCCAGGAGCCAGCCCTGCACTCTTCTACAGTCAGGTCACCGTCAGTGAGCTCTGGCCATTCCAGTGGGAGATGAATGGAACCTGCATGGTGATTAAAAGAAAATTTCCTCCCTCACCCTAGAGGAGCTGGCTCCAGGAGGTTGGGATTAATCCTGAATTAAGTTTATGTGTTAAATTTTTCTACAAAAGAAAAATTATGTGTCTAAACAGAAACCCTTCTGGGGCTTCTAGTGGTGGTTGAATAGTTCCACATGTGGTCACCAGAAAATAAGCCATTCCTCACACCAGTCAGGATAAACTCTGGCCCTCATGGGTAGGAGTGCATCCCACTGTGTAGCTCAGGATCCCTCTGCCTTGTTTTGGTGAAAATGCCTCTGGACCGTGTCTAAGTGTGTCTCACTATGTCCGATTTCTGAATCATGTTCCAGTTGGCTTGGCCCTGCCACATGGGGCCAGTACTCATTTTGAGCATAACTGTAAGTAATTAAGTCTTTTTTCCAGATCGGTATAATAAAGGAGTGATGTGCAATAAAAAAAAAAAAAGAAAAAACTGAGAAGAATTTAAAGAAGGAAAATTTATTTTGACACACGGTTTCACAGCGTTAGTCTGTGATCAGCCAGCTCTTAGGCCTGTGACAGACAGAAGAATCATGGGGAAAAGACTTGGGGGAGGAAAGCTACTCACCTTGTGAAAGCTGGGAAGTGGGGAGAAAGTGAGAGAGCCTGAAAGAACGGTCCACAAACAAAACATACCCTCGGTAGGCACAGCCACAGAGACCCACGTCCTCTGCTAGGGCTCACCCCGTGACAGCTTACACCCATTTGAGAAGGAATCCTCTGAGATCTGCTGTCTCGCTGTTTTAGGTCAGTGACAAGGAGGCTCGGTTTAGCACAGAGAAGCTAATCAAGGCAGCTCCATTTCAACCCGGGTTCACATTGGTTCACTGCAAAATATTTTCTGTAATCAAAAAAGGTTCTGACTCAAAAATGAAAGTTTGTAACCCTCAATTAAACTAATAATAATTGCAATCCCTTGGGTTCAAAATTCTCATGATACAGATTATTTTTACACTTTTACCTCTTACATAAAATGTGTGGTTTTACAGTTGTTGATGCGAGTTCCACAAGGATGGGAATTTGGTAAGAAATTCAATATCCTTATTCACTACACTTTCTCGGGAAAATTTTGGATTCATATTCAGAAGATCTGCTTTAAGTCATATTATAGTTCTAGTTTTAATATTTTTATGTGGGATCTCATTATATTTCCTAGTCCAGTTTTAAACCTGTAGGTTCAGTTAAACCTCCTGTCTCAGTCTCCCAACTACATGCCATCACACCTGGCTCTATTTTTAATGTTTTTGGGAACCTTCATGCTGTTCTCCATAGCCGTTGTACTCTTTTATATTTCCACCATGAGTGGATAAAATGCCAATTGCTCCACATCCTCATCAAAAAACTTCTGTTTTTTGATAATAGCCTCCCATCAGATGTGAGGTGACACCTAATCATGGTTCTGATTTGCATTTGCCTGGTCATTACTGATGCTGACCACTTTTTCATTTCCCTGATGGTCATTTGTACATGTCTATTCAAGTTCTTTGCCCATTTTTGATCTGGTTATTTGCTTGTGGTTTTTGGTTTTGTTTTTGGCTATGTTGTGAGAGGAGCTTTTCATACATTTTGGAGATTAACTCCTTGACAGATCAGTGATTTGCAAATATTTCCTCCCATTCTGTGAGTTACCTCCTCGTCTTGTCAGCCCCTCTGCAGTCCAGAAGGAAGTTTTTCACTCCTGGGTATAAATCCAAAACACAAACAAACAAACTGAGTCAGGACTTTGAAAAGATGTCAGCACGTCTATGTTCACTGTGGCTTTATTCACAGCAGCCAAGTTATCAATGTTTGGAAACAATCCATACATTCATCAATAGACAAATGAGTAAAGAGTACGTGGTGTATGTATGTATGAATCTATATATAGAATGGAACATTAGCCTTGCAAGAAGGAAACCTTACAATTTGTAACAATATCAAAACATAAAATAGAATGGCAGTTGCCAGTGGATGGAGGTAAGGAGTCATGAGGGGTTGCTACATGGACATAAAGCCACAGTTAAATAAAATGAACAAGTCCTAGAGCTCTGCACAACACAGCACCTATATTTGACAATATTTAGGTGCTTAAACATTTAAACACTTATGCTAAGTGTTCCTATAAGACAGACATGCAAAAGACACAAAGAAACTTTTGGAAGTGATGGGTTTATGTATTACCTTGACTGTGATGATGGTATCACAGGTGTGTGCATGTGTCTGAACTCGTGAAATTGTGCGTATAAATAGGCACAGAATTGTGTATATATAAATAGTAAAGGTATTTTTAAGAGGCTTTCTTGCAGTAGAATCCTAGGAAGGCATGGAAGAGGAAAGGATACACAAACTTACTTCTATGGCTGAGGCCAAGAAAACATCAGCTGACAAATCTGGATGATGGAGGGCACGGCTGGTCACAGTGGGGCACAGCTGTAATTTCTGTTCTCTGTGGGGCTAAGGTGGGAAAATTCCAAGTTCAAACCCAGCTTGGGTGACTTAGCCATTTAGCAAACCCATCTCAAAATTCAAAAGTTTAAAAAGACCAGGGATGTAGCTTAGTTCAAAGGTCTCGTGTTTAACACCAAGAACCACACACACACACACACACACACACACACAGATGGAAGCTACAGAGAGAAAATGCACTGGACAGAAGCAGAGGAAGGGGAGACTGGCTCTGAAGTGACTACAACCTTAGAGAAAGGAAAGGATACGTGACAGCCATGTAGTGGGGCCTGTGATGTCAAAATACAGCTGGGGACAAGGAACGAAGTCAGAAGTGAGCTGTGCAAGAAGCAGCAGAAGAAATGGAATAAACACGGACAGGGTATCCTAAGGAGTGAGTGCCAGTTGAAGAAAAAAAGTGGGCATCAGAAGACCAAGATTAACCAAATGTAAATGTCACAAAAAAGGCACTGTGGGTGTGGAGAGGTCAGTGGTAGGAACAAAAAAAGAAAGAAAGAAAGAAAGAAAGAAAGAAAGAAAGAAAGAAAGAAAGAAAGAAAGAAAGAAAGAAAGAGAAAGAAAGAAAACATGTAAAAATAGAATTCAGCCAGGAAGACGTTGTTTCAAGCTGTACGAACGGGAAAAGGGTAAGTCTTCAGTGAAAGCTAAGAGCCCTAAAAATTAGCTTCTAGATCAGACTACCACAGTTTTTTAAAACTGCCACATACATGACCATATTAATTTGATGGCACTTGAAGGGCTCAAGAACACTCTTAGAGCATCCTAGAGCTAAAATCTGAGAACTGCCGTTTCTGGTAGTTCTTTCATTCACAAAGCTTCTCTGCACCCCAGCTGCACAACATGGCCCTGAACTTGGCCTCGGCCAAAAGAGCACAAACAGCTCTACGACTAAGAAGATGCTCTGGGTTAGGTTATATGGAGCTAAGGGCTCGCAATGCCCTCTCCTTAGATTTTCATCAATTTTTTTCTAAGTCAGTGAAGAAAACAAGGAAAAATTAAGATTTCTCCAGAAAAGAAAAAAAATGGAAGAGGAGTAATTCATATCTACGTGTGGGGAGTTTACTTTGCAAATTAAAAATATTAAGTGGTTTAAATATTATGTCAACTTGTTTCTGTGAAAAGGAAAAACAACCCTATTTTTAATCCATACTCCTGATAAATCCTTCAAGTTCACCAAGATCAACATGGTGAGAATCCAAGGGAGATCTTAAAACGACTAGATTAACGTTAAGGTTTGACTCTTTCCACAGATTTCTGCTGACTTTGTCACAAAATTTGTCACTTCCTTTTAAAAATAGTAACTAGTAACCTTTATTGAGGATTATTAACTCTTCACGTTTATTTATTCATTTGTTAATGAGCTTCAGCCAAAAAAGCAAAAGAGCTCGATAATTAAGAAGAAAAAAACATCTTAAACCATGAGCATAGAGACAGGAAGGCATCAGACACCTGATGCAGTGGGTAGACTGCCGAAGGCCTCGTCTGGAGGCCAGGCCACAGCGGAAAGCGGGAGGATGGTCTTTTCCTCTCAGGCAGAGGAGACGGATCTGCCCCTGCTCCTTTCTGGAAAGAGACGGTTTAGCTGATGATCAAAGTCTGCGCCACAGAAACTCATCTCTATGCTTTTGCGGCTAAGGCACCTCCTCTCTCCCAGGTGAGAAAAGGGCAAAATAAAAACAGACACAACGAGCCAGCCTGATGGAGGACGTAGCTGAACAACGGGGGCTGAAGAGCTGGCTAAGGAGAAGCATCTTGTTCTTCCAGAGGTCGGAGTCAAGCACACATTTTGGTTACCGCCACTGGGTACTGCGCAGGTGCAGACCCAAAACCTCACCCCTAGCCTGAAGTCCCTTTTGGTCGTACCTGGGGCCAAACAATAGCTTGTGTGCAGTGAGAATTCATCAGAGAATAAAGTAGGGTTTTTCCCCTACCAAATGGTTTTTCCCCTCTCTCTTTGGTATCTCCTGATTTAAAAAAAGGCCTGTGATCTGGCACCAAACCCCAAGAGTGGATTGTTCAGGCCTATTGCTGAGCCTAGAAATCTAGTTGGCCTCTCTTCGCTCATCCATTCTTTCTGTCAAGATGCAGTGACTGCAGGGCTGGGGATACAGCTCAGTGGCACAAGCACCTACCTGGCAAACCCAAGGTCGTGAGTTCAATCCCCAAGGCCACGGCATGATGCAGAGACTGAGTGGCTATGGTGTGCATGTTCAGTGTGATCACTGCTGGTGTTTGTTGATGGAGAAACTCTGCATTGTCATCACCCTCGTGGAGACTACAGTCACTAAATACGGCAGATTTTTAAACAAGTAAATACTTAGGACATGCAAATGGGTGGATTGTTCTATTTCAATATACCATTACAAAAATAAGCAGAGAATCAAAGAAAGCCTTTCTAAGCCAAGAATCAGGGAAACCTGATTCAACCCTTTGAAATAACCCAGTGTACAACACACAGCCACCACCGTTTGTGTATCCCACAGTTACCCTAGTGCAGCGGGTGCTTCTCAAGCTATTCATGGTCCAGATGAAACATACCCAGCCAGGTACTTTCCTTGTCAAAGACTGTAGTGGACCCAAAGAAACACAAAACATTTAGCTGCCATCTCCAGTCACAAATATACTGGTTCTGTGTGAACTTGACTAATTAGATTGGCTCTTCCCGAGCTCATCTTTTTAGGCTGTCTTTTTGAGGTGACTTTCATCTCCGACTTTCATTTTCCACGTTGGTGAGTCACCCAGCCAGAGGACGGAGAATGTAAGACCTTGCTTTCTTCATCTTTGCAGATAATTTGATACTGTACATGGTCCTTTCAAATGTTTCTTCTGTATTTATGTCTTGGCAAAGGCAGGCTGCATTGTTTGCAGTTCTTCTATTCTTGTTGCCAGCTTTTTCTGGAAAAATCAAAGAAACTAACATGCAGGATGCATCAAGCCACAACTACTTGGCTCCCCGGCTGTGGGGTTTTTCTCATTTCCCTCCTCCCTTCCCCTCCTCTCCCCTCCCTTTCCCTCCCCTTCCCTTCCCTTCCCTCCCCTTCCCTCCCCTTCCCTCCCTTCCTTTCCTCTCCCCATCTCCCCTTCTTTCTCTCTCCCTCTCTCTTCCCTCTTTGTCGATGTTGCTCCTGAGAGAATTCCCTGGAGACTCTCCCAGGGCACAGTCTCTTTTGGAGGCTGCTTGAGAACATGCTAATCCCCTTCCTCTTTCACACCCCCAAAATTAAACATTCCTGAAAAACTCTTCTTCAAGGTGAGACTGACTGGCTTAGTCTCTGACAGGTTTTTCACTTGTGTTGACATGAGAGGCAGAGAAAAATTAACTGTTCTGCAACATGCTCTCTAAGAATGCAAGGAAAGGAAGCCCTTAATCTAAACCAGCCCAGAATTCCAATGTCTTGGACACGTCCTGCACTGTACAAATTGCTCGAGCTAACTCCCCTAATAACAAGAGGGAACGGTTGGACTTCCAAAAGATAAATTTGCTGCCTAGTGCTGCATTTAGAGAATGGCCAAGCCAATCATCACAGGCATGAAAGTGTCAGATGAAAACTGAGAGTTATTTACCAACATTCAGCAGTGACTACATTAAAATATAGGCCTTGGCCCTTGAGTCAGAGTTAGACCTTGTTTTCTCAACATCTGGGTTTGAATGTTTTCAGTATCGTAAACATGACTGTGCAGTAAAATGTTGACACTGTGTTTGTCAGCTTCGTGTCAGTCATGTGTCTGGAATACTTCCTCTGAGTTCACAGTTGGACCCAGGTCTATGTGTGAGTGGCACTGGATCTTTGTTCTGTGGTATATCTACTGAAAGTCATCTGCAGTAGGGACATTCCCCAATTATTAGAAGAGACTAATATATTGTGAATAGAGAGAATTACATGGAGAGTTTGGACTATCCCCTAGGTGGAATGCCAGACATCTAATTGAATAACATATTTGATTTAATTTACAAAAAGAGTTGGTAATGAACTTGAAAATGTTTGGTTCCTCTTACCACACACTCATAACCAAAGAGTGTGTCTTTTCAGCCTAGCAATAAGAGTTCCTCATAGTTTCTCATACAAACACAATAGAGACCCATAGAGAGAGAGTGGAGCACTCAATGGATTTTTTTCTATCAATTTTGGAATTTAGCATAATAGTCTAAGTGATCGATCAGTTAGATCACTGCATCTGCTTTAGTGTTCCTTCCAGACCTGAACACAGGAACATGGTACTGCTAAGTATAGTTACTAGATTAAAGGTTACATATTTATTATTAAAGGTATGCTTTGTATTTTGAAAAATGAGATATAGAGCTTGCAGTGATAATCAACCCAATGTAGACAGAAATGTGAAAAATTTCAGAATCAAAATGGAGTAGCTCGTGTCAACTCTAACAAAAAATAAATAAATAAAATAAAAGTAAATTAAACCAGGAATTACGAAGGAAGATCCTTACACAAAACTTTCTGAGAGTAAATTTCACAAGACACAGTCAGAACCACAGGCTTGCACAGGGGACCCCACAACCTCACCCAAAAGGCACCTCTACAAGGACAACTGCCCAGTAACTATCTGTCGAGTCTTAGACAGATGCCACCCTTGTTATTAATTATTATGGCCATTACATCACTCATTGCTCTTTAGAGAATTTCCCTCTGATGTTTTTAGGTAGAAACTTCTACTCTGAGGTCACTGGAATCTTTGCTTTGTTCCTTACCTACAACTCAGAGACAATAAAGGAAGTCCTGAACTATAGGTCGTAAAATACAAATGGAGAGAAGAGTAACAGTGGCCAATTCTATCTGGAATTGAAGTTATATTTCCCCCTGGCACAACTTGGGTCATATTTTTCTCTGCTGTGTGTGGAACTGTGTTCCCCCAAAAGTTATGATGGAGTCTTAACCCTTCGTACCTGTAAAAATGACCTGATTCAGAAGAAGTCTCTATAGGTGACTTCTCTACAGGACGAGGCCATACTTTATGGTGTTGGGCCTTAATCCGGTGACTTGTATTCCTGTAAGGAGAAGAAAATTTAAACACAGAGACACTTAGGGGAGAAGACCAGGTGAAGACAGAAGCAGAGGTTGGAGTACTACAAGCCATGAAATGCCAAGATTGGCCAAACCTCCAGAAGCAACAAGAAGGAAAGAAAATTGTAGGGCCTCAGAGAAAGTGTGGTCTTGCTCGTACCTTGATTTTGGATGTCCAGCCTCTGTAAGAATATCTAAAACTATGAGAGAATAAATTTCTGTCACTGTAAGCGACACCAGTACACGCTGGTAGCAGCCTTAGGAAACTCATACAGACTGATACTCATTTTTTCTTCCATTCCAGTGACTCGGTCACTAAGCTCCCCATTTGTAATGTCTACTGCATTTGTCCATCAAGATTTGAAGTAATATTTTTACTTATTTAAAAAGATGTTTCTGGAAATGGCAATTTTCATTGATAACTTTGCAGTAGAATGTCTGCACACCAAGGGAAGAGAAAGGATTTGCTTGATTCTGTGTTTCAATGTACAGCTCTTGCCAAAATAAAATGAATGTCCAGGTGTGATAGGATGGTTAAGTAGGGACCAGCTCTGGACAGAAAACATGCAGAGAATGAGCCCTCCATCGGCATCATTACCTGGAGTAAGCAAAACAACTCTAAGGTAGGGGAGGTCTCTATGCCCCCCCGGTGGGCTCCTCCATGAGTGGCTCCCACTGGGTCACCGTGAATGTCAGGGAGATGCTGATGGACTGACAGGCAGAAACCACTGAATTTCAATCTTCCTCAGAACATACTTCCATCTCCTTAGGATGACAGTGAATACCCAACATGATAATATAGTGTCCACTATACCCTGGGAGATCAATAAAGAGAAATTATTATCATTACTATCACTAACTGCAAGGTACCTAAGCGGGTCTTATAACAAATTCCCTTAAGTGTCTCGTGACAAGAGGCAAACTTTAGAAAACCATATGAAATCTATCTCCAGAAGGATCTCTTGATACCCAAAATACTCTCCCATACTCCTGTACTCTGGCTACAAATCTGTACCCTGCTCCCCAAATAATCACAGCCACCATCCACCCTGGCTTACTCTGAGCTACCTACAGTAACAGCGAGCTGTTGGCAATGATCTGACTGCGAGTCTCACTATCAGAAACCAATGAGCTGGAAAATCTCTTGCTGTAAGGCTTAAACCCGAGCCAGGACCACGTTTTAGCTATACACATTTTTCATGGTCACTGGGTTACCCCATAAATTAGTTGCTGCTTATAAGAGCTAAATTTGAAGTAGAATAATGAAGTTTTGTGGACATGGTTGTTGGAATTCAGGCACAAATGCTATGTGGGAGCGTGCCTGATTTTAGAGATAACATCTGTAAGGATTAATGGGTCATGTGGCCAGCTTCAACTTGTCTATTAAATGCCTGTGTGTCCTTGCCAAGACAGCATACAGCTGGCACTGCAGAGAGAAGTCCCTGGGTAATCTCCCTGGGCCTCTCTGACTGGGAGAGATAGACTGGGCACTGTCTGGGGCCCAAAGACTGCCAGAGGGTATCTACTGCCTTGTCTCTGTTATTCCAGACCCATACCTTGCTTGTAGTGTTAAGAATCTTTCCCTCCCTCCCCTGGGCCAGGAACCTTCTCCCCCTTCACCACAGGACCTTTTGTTTTACTTATGAAAGGGGAATGTGCGACCTCTGCATAACAAAACACAGGCAGAGAAAAGGTACCTGCACTCTTGCTCTCATTGCCATGCACAGAGACGAGAACAGGCAGTAGGGTAAGGCAGAAAGAAGCATGGAATAACATTGATTTCCCCAAGTCATTTGATAGCATCAAGTTTAATATTATAAACACATTTTGTAATGTTTTATTTTGAAAGAATTCACAACTATATTATTTAGGGTTCTATAAAGGAACAGAGAAGAACATGTGTATAATTGTGTAAGGGGATTTATTAAGTATGTTTGCAGGGTCAGAGGCAGAGGAATCTGTCAGTGCTCCAGAGAGCAGGAGGATCCAGTAGCTGCTCAGCCCAAGAAAACGGAGCCACAGCACAAGAGGGATCAAGGATGCAGGGCCAGGCCAAAGTCGAAGCCCTGGAAGCTCGCTGTGGAGTCGCCGATCTGCACTGGAAGGCTGAAGAAAACGAGACTGATCCCCAAAGGCCATGCCAAAGACTGGCACGCTTCCAAAACGGACAAGCTTCCGTCTTCCCCTTTTCATTCTTTCCAGGATGCAAGCCTATTGGTTGGTGTCAGCCATCTCTGGGGTGAGTCTTCTTTTCTTGGTTATTTGGCCTATTTGTCAGTCATCCACAGACACAACCCGAACTGTGCTTTCCTAATCCGCTGGACATTTCTTAATCTATCCAAGTTGTCGTTTCACGATTAACAGCCACGCCAGTTAGATAGAAGTTGTAAGAATAGTACGAGGTACACTCAGTATACCTTCTACCCTTAGAGTTATTAATTATTTTACCCCATTTGCATGATTATTTTCTCACTCTGTGTATGCGTGTGTGTGTGTGTGTGCGCACATACATGTACAGTCAGCCCTCCATACGTGTGAGCTCTGCATCCATGAATTCAACCAACTCAGAACTTCAGATTGAAAATATTCTTTGAAAAATACCGTGCCTCTACTAAACATATATGAGCCTTTTTACCTTATCAAAGTTCCTTAAACAATACAGTGCAACAACTATTTATATGGCAGTTACTACATATTAGACAAGTAGTCTAGAGATGATTTAAAGTATCAGGGAGATTTATGTAGGCTCCAGGCAAATACCACACCATTTATCAAAGAGACTTGCACATCAAGGATTTTGGTATTGGAAGGGGAAAGGGGACACCTGAAGCCAATCTCCTACAGGTACTGAGGGATGGCTCGATATACTCCTGCTTACGTATGTGCACATACGTGCGTGCATACAGGTGTGTACTGTTTTACACTGTGTGAGAGTAACTTGGAGGTGTTATGGTCCTTCACAACCAGTAAGAGCATTTACGTTACCCCTTAATACTTCAGTGTCTGTTTCTTCAGAATAAGGTCATTCTCTTAAATAACCATAACACTGTTCTCAAAATAAGATTCTTTAAATGTGATGTCATTCTGTATCCAGTCCACAGTCTGTTTTTTAAAGTTTGTAAAATGTCCCCAAATGTACTGCATAGCCACTCGGTTGGCGACCAGGGCCCAGTCCAGGAGCACACCCTGCACTTGGTGTCTGGTCTCCTTGGTAGCCTTCAGTTGGGAACACTTTCTTCTCAGGCTTGGCTTTTGTTGACCTGTATAGGTTAGAAGGCTTCAGGCCAGATATCTCACAAGTGTTCCGAAACAGCAACTCCTGATTTGGTGCTAATCTGTGGAACACTGGGCTGGGCTGCCGTTTCTTCACAACCAGAATGAGTTTTTGCCTTTAAGCAGGCACGGTAGAGTAACACCACACCCTTTTCGTGCACCATAACAGGGGGAGGGAGTGCTAGCGTCCCATAATCCATGGTACTGACTTTGATGACTCAGATAACATGATGCCTTCCAGATTTCTTTATTGTAAATTATCTTCCCCTCTGCGACTGATTTGTGGGAGGACATTTCATGATTGGGAAAGGATCCTGTTCCTTATCAAGTTTGCATCCAATATTTCTACTATCTGTTGTTGCATTGCCTTTCTGACTCTAACATTCCTTCTATATTTATCACATGACATTCTACTTTATTATTATTATTGATTCTATAATTATTACTCAGCTATTTATTTGTCTTAGTGACTTACTTGTCTATTGTGATTTCACATTTATATTGTTATCCCAACAATTTTAATTTCTAAAGTGATCCAGGAATTATTTGGGTTACTTTGGCTGTTTATTCCTAAAATCAGTTTATTGAACTCCAATTGATATTAAAAGCTGTACAAATTTAATATATGACCATTGATGATTTAGGAGATAAGAATACACCCATCACTACATCAATGCCACTAACTTATCCATGAGCTCCAAATTTTCCCTCTGCACTCTTTTCATTTGCTTTTTTTAAATATATGACATCAGACAAAGTGTTCTGTAGGAAGACTACCTTCTCAGTAAAACTTTAAGTATATAACACAGTATCATTAACTATAAAGCCTGTTAGACAACTGATTTGCAAAAAGTCATCCCACTTATTATTTGCGTCAGTGTGAATCACAGATTTTTATTTTGTTTAGTTTGTTAAAATTTATTGCTATCATTAGTCATTATGTTTAAATTGACCCAAATGGCCAGTAGGACCTTTTTCAAACTAATGCCACACCCTTTTTATATGACTCCATTAATCTTTGAACATTTCTAGCAAAATAAGAAGTTGGTGAGTAATTTTAACAAAATGGCTACAGTTGCACTAGCTATTGCCACGCACACACAAAAAAATACCATTGCAGGCTACCTCTTGGAAGATTCATGAAGGGAAGGGTGGTGACACCAAGCCAGGAGGATGACTGTGTCTAGCAAAGCTGTGGACAAGCATCTGGTGACAGGGGCCTCTGCATGGGCTTAGGACTTGGGATCTGGTGAGCAGAAGGAAAATTAATTCCATCTATTCTTTATTAAAGCATCTTTGAATGCCCTTTGTCCTAGCTGTATAAAAATTACTCCCAGTATCCCAGATAAATATGGAAGGGGAAAAAAATGAGATTGCAAAAAAAACTACCTTAGATACCCAGTGTCCATGCCTCATGCACCAGAGAGCATGGATTGCATTGATACCAAACATCTCTGCATCAGGAGTTAGGACAAGAGGCCACAACACAGCACAGGGACAGGTTGCAGAGTGGACTGTGCAGGAAACCTCAGATCCTGGCAATGGATGCACAAGTGTGACAGGACGGAGACGACATGAGCCCTGAAGGAAAGGTCACAGGAAGTTTGCCTTTCAAGCTTAAAATTTAAATTCTCATTCTCTCATCACAAAGGGTTAAGGTGATTAAATTATTCTCCACTCACTAAGAAGAATGTTCAAGATTTATTTTAACCTTAAATCCCTGCTTAGAACGTAAAGGAAGATTGATGGTGTGAGCAGAGGATCTAATTCTATTGCAATTCTCTTGTCTGAAGATCACATTTTTCTAGCAGATTACAAGATTACAGGGTATTAATCATAATCCAGATGAATTGCATCTTCTCTTTTTTGGAAACAACAGCACAATTGGAGCTCAGTCCTGGAAAGTTGAGTTGTCTTTAATGAAAGGAAAATGGAATAGCCTTAGCTTCAGCTAGAAAATCAGATTCTTTGAAACTATGAACAAATTGCTTCAGGGACCTCATAGATAGCCTTAAATTTGAGTTTTCCAGATATAGATCTTACCTCTGAAAGTGGGAAAACACAAAATCCCAAATACACACACACATGATGACAGACTTGAAAGAGGAATAAATTATACCCATAATCACCTTGATTTAATCTTAGGAACATGGTTACATTGAGCAAATGAAGTAAGGCCAAATATTTCCTCACCTACCTCATAACAAAGCAAGCCCTTTTATTTTTGCAACAGACATTAATTTAATGGTTTGGTTAGGCTCCACCACCCTGACCTCCCCACTTAGAGAAGAATTTCCCCTCCACTAAAACAGAGAAGAGCAGTTAGCTTGAGGAGAAGCAGGAGGCCACGGGAACGATGCGGTCCAAACTCACCACATGTTTGTTACCTTCTGCTGTTTGGAAATGTGGTGACTTTCAAATCAATTTAGAAATAAAATACGTTGGCATGTGGAAAGTTAGCCTTCGCAGTATATCGAAGGGGTCCTCTGGCACACAAAAGGCGTCCGACAGAGTGTGTTCCAGACCAGCACTGCAAAGTAAGTATTTGAGCATGTCATCCAAAAGGGGAAAAAATGAAGCCAAATAGTTGGCAAAAATACAGCTGAGTCGTGAAACTGTACACCAGGCTGCCAAGTCTCAAAGAATACTCTCAGGTGCAATTTACTAAACCAACTAAATAAGAGGCAGCCATAAATTACAGATGAACGCAGATGCTGGTGGACTCTAGAGTCACCTCGAAGCCTGTTAAGACTTTAAACACTCTGGTGCCCGATAGCCTGAAAGGTTGAAAACAACGTGATAGAGAGTAGCTTGCAGAAGACTAGTGTAGGGGACAGTCTGCGTCAGGGCTGTGGGGGCTCTTGCTGCCAAGTGTACCCAGGAGTGTACCTCAGAAAACAAATTAAATTCCTGGGGAACCACCACGTGGTGCCAGTGGAAAGTGAAAACTGGTCCAAGACCAAAGGTGCCAGTAGGGATATTGAAGTCACAAAGGTTTCACTGGGCTTTATGAACAAAATGCCTGCATCGGGGGTTCTTTTAAACCCAATTGCATTAAGCTAATGCGAGAGAAAAGCAAGCATGAATGCTAGGTTAGGAAGCCAGTTCAATGCTTCTACCCCAAGAAGATGAGGCTTCATCACCAGACTGAAAGGCAGCTACTGTTTTCATAGCTTATGGACCCTCCCTCAGCTCTGGGTCTTCTAAAGACAAGACATGGCAGAGGGCAGCCCCACCGTGGAGACACATGTGAGAGGGAGCCATCCCACATTGAGGCGGGCAGCCAGAGTGCTGGGTGGAGACAGGTTTGTTTGACTGAAACAATCTTCTCTTGAGAACTAAGAGTCCCATGAGAACTCCATTCGTATCCTCCAAGGGCAGCACGCACAAGGCCTAAGCAGCTCTCACTAGGCCCCACCTAAGGTTCTGCTGCCTCTTATTGACATGCTGAGGATCGTGATTCTAGTATGTGAACCCTTGGGGTCCTATATTCTAACTCTAGCAGCTCTGTGTCCTGGAAACATTCTATTTCCCTCTGAATAGGAAGGGTGATTTTGACCCACATTTGTACTACATTTAAAAATGTACAGAGAGCTAGCGCACATGTTTAGACCCATGAAGCTCCAGCTCTTCTAAAGAGTTGAACACATTGTTTTCTGAAATATGTACCTCAAGAACCCAAAATGTGATCCTAAATATTAAATACTGCCTAAAATTTTGTCTAGTGGTGAAATTATGGCATATTGCTCCATTGTTTTGAGAGGATGATCAGGTAGGGAAGAAGATGGTCAGAAGTTAATGATCCAGAATGGTAACTGCCTTTGTAGTGAATGCCAGCCCTACACAGACAAAATGCCTAAACTCTTTCCTCTTAAAAGCCCAGCTCAGCCCTCTGCATGGCAAGTTGATGTGATGGGAAAATGCTGTCAGCTTAAAAACAAATAACCCAGCGAAAAAGACATGCAAAGCAGACTCCTGAGCCAACAACTCTGAGCACAATATAAAGATGTATTTCATTGCACAATGAAGAGCAATCGCACAGAATCTCAACTACACTACTTCCTGGTACTGAGGCTGACCTTGCGCAAGTCACCTAACTCCTCTGTGCTAGGTTACCACACAAGTAAGATGAGATGACCACAAAAATGGAATAATTATACAAATGGGGCAATCATAAAAATACTCATCTATGCTAAGCAAATTTCTCCAGAGAAACAGAACTAACAAAATGAGTGTATAATTAGCAAGATATTTAAGAAATTAATTCAAGCGATTATGGTAGCTAACCAGTCCAAAATCTGCAAGGTGGACCTAAAGCCTGGAGACCAAGCAAGAGCTGATGCTGCAGATCAAGTTCAAAGGCCCCTACCAACAGGATTTCCTCTTGCTTGAGAAGAATCAGGCCTTCAACTGATTGGATGAGACCCACCTACTTTAATGGCAATCTAATTTGCTTACTCTGCCAATTTAAATGTTAATTGCAGAGGAAACAAATGGCAGAGTGATGATTGGCAGCAGAATTCAGCCTCTCCAAGATCTAGAATCTGGACACTGGAAAATAACAACTTGGTAAAGAAAACAGAGAAGTTGAGGGCTGGGGATTTAGCTCAGCAGCACAAGCACCTGCCTGGAAAGCACAAGGTCGTGAGTTCTATTCCCTGTCCCAAAAAGAAAAAGGAAAAGAAAACAAAGAAGCAGAGAAGTAGATCATCAGGAATCAGGAAAGAACTGGTAAGAAAATTAGGAGCTACAGAGAAGTCAAAGAGATGGACCACAGTACAGAGAAAAGAATTAAAAAGTCTGGATCCTCTTCTGGGCTCATACATCCGCAGAAGCATTGTAAGGTAAGCATCCACCGCTGGAAGCTCCAAGAAAAAAACGCTGCAGACTGAGCCAGGAGCATGTGGCCCTGGCTGTTGTGAGCTACAAAATCAACCAGCCAGCCTTTCTGGTAAGGCACGCAGACCATGTGGGGCCCAGGAAGGGAAAAGCCAGTGTTTCCCGTGAGCCCACTGGCGTGCAGGCTGAGAATCACCAAACCCCCTCACCCCGTAAGCCACCAGTTTGTTTGGAGGTCAGCCTGAGTTGATAGCAACAGAGGTAAAAAAAGCACCTGAAGGCTTGTATTGTTTGGTTGAATTTACAGGCCTGTGGCCTGCAGTCTGGGCATCTATAGGGAGGATAGCAGTATGCAAAGTGGCAAATAGGGGGGATTTTTCTTTTCTATCCTGTTTTTGAAGTCTAATACTGTTCTCACTGTTTTGTTTTGCTCTTATTAAGTTTTTTTGTTTGTTTGTTTTACTCAATATTCTGGTTTGATTGATTTTATTCTATTTCATTTTGGTCTGATTTTGCTATGTCTGATGGAACAGACAACTACTGTGAAGATAATAAAATATATTATGGTAGCCATTATTGTTTTCCTATTGGCCTGCTTTGATGTTCTGCAACAGTTTCACTGCTGTGTTTTGATCGGATGTATTCTGTTTTGTTTTGTTGGGTTTTATTATCTTTACAATAAAAAAATTTTTAAAAACTCAAAATCAGCATGGGGTTTTACTTTGAGGGAACTCCTTCCAAATGGGAGTCAACCGGCATGGCACTTGCCGTGTCCTCAGAGACTGCTTAATCAGGCAACGTCCCAGGAAGGGGTTGGTTATTTAAATCTGGGACCCAGAACAACCAAAAAGCAACTTCCCTTCTGGTCTCATAGTGTAGCCCTTCCACAGTGACTGGGTGAGAGACAGCCACAAGAGACAGCTGCAGACAGGAAGCAGGCTAGAAAGAGATCCCCTGAGGTTAAGCTCAGGCCAGGAAGGACATCGGCCCCAGCACTGTGGTAAGAAGCCAGGCCTGGCTTGATATATGCTAAGAAAGAAGTATGAAAGTGCAGGAATTAAATCCTTGAACCCTTACCTTGACATCTGCATCCAGCACAGCTCTGAGGTCTGATTGCCTTCCCTGTATACTACCGTCATGAGCAAGCACTTGACCCAGCATGGGCACAGCTATGTATACTGCCCGGGGTACACAGAAGCCTCTGGAAAACTTGGGGGCGATACCTCACATACCCACCGTGCATAAGGCTAGGTGTGGAAATCTGCGACTTGCTGGACTCTAAAACTGGATCCTCGAAGGAAGCCCCTCATTCAAAGTACACAGACAAAAATTCTTTCTGTCTCTAGACTCATTTTTCTTTTCCTTTCCTCTTTCTTCCTCACTATATTCTTGGGGTTTGGATAATTTTCCTTTTTCTTTTTCTTTATTGTTTCTTTCTTCTTTTTCTTACTTTTCTTTTTCCTATGTTTCTCTTTTAACTTTTTCTTTTAAGTTTTTGCTTTCAATTTTTAACATTCTAATTATCTACATTATATCTTTTTCCTCTCTCTTTTATGTTCTATTTCTCATGTGGTCTTTTTCTGTTACCCTTAGATAATTCCATAAATATTCTCCTAGATCTTAATAGGATACCTTGTGTCATTTCTTGCTCCTCCTCATTTCCCAATGCCCATGCTTTAATTTTACAAGTTTTTCTTCTTCTTCCATTCCCAACCCACTACTTCTTTAATAGTGTAACCACTGAGCTTTATTAATTTTTACACAGCTAACTCTGTGCTACTGCTGCAGTACTCTTTTCTATCATTAGAGAAGGCATAGTTGTCACATTTACTAGATATTTTCAATGCATCAGTATTTGGTTTGTTTTAGTCTTTATACTATAATTACAATTTCTTTTCTATGGTTAAAAGGAAGCACATTATTGGCACTTACAGTATGTCATATCCAGCTTGTCTTAGACAGTATTACTATTGCTGATTTCCTTGATATTGCCAGGGTTGCATAGCTGTTGTTATTAACAGGTTTTCTTTCTAAGTGAATATCTGAATTACCTTTGTGATATTAACAATACTGTAGTCTATTTCAAAATAACAGTGCAATTACATTGCATCCTATCCTCCCAACTTAACAGAAGCAGTCAGATCTTGGGATAGAGACAAAGCACTATGGATTTCCATGCCCAGAAGGCATCACCAAAAAGCAGACTAAATAAAGAGGTTTCCATACTACCAACAAAGTCTTTCCAACACAAGTGGCCACAAACATAAGCACAATATAAAACAAAACAAGCAAACAAAAACACCAAAAACACCAAGACTCTTTAAGAAAGCAAGGCACAAAGTGCCTGCTGAAACTCAAACTCCCTCAAGGCCAATCCACGGGTCATCCAAGAACAAAAGAGCAAAAATCACAAAGCCAAATTATTTGAAAGGCTAACAGAAGAGTTTAGAAAACAGATTATCAACTAAGTTAAACAAAATGATACAAAACATGAATGAGAAGTTGAGCAAGAATTAGCCCATGAAAAGGCTTCAAACAGAAATCATAGGGCTTAAAAACTATATTGAAAGTACGGGCAGCAGAAACAACCACTGTGAGAACAGAATATTAGAATTAGAATATAGGGATGCTTTTGAATACCAATTTCTAAGAGATACACTTAAAAGAGTAAGAGAATATTAAAAATGGATTTAACAGTTAGTAAGATGACACACACAAAAAATCTAAGATTAATTGGAATAACTCAAAAATCAGAAGACAGCACAAAAGGCATAAAAAAACCTATTTACTGAAATAATAGCAGAAAATTTTCCAAACATAGGGAAAAATCAAACACAAGTTAAGCGAGGCATCCAGTACCCCCAAATAGTCACAATGAGAAAAGAATCTCTCCACAACACATCATAGTTAAAATACTGGAAGTCCAACACAAGAGAAGACTCTTTACAGGGGTTAGAGAAAAGCAATGAATTGAACATAAAGGAAAACCCATTAAAATTATCACAAACTTCTAAACATACCACTTAAAGACCAGAAAAGCTTGAAGTGAAGTGTTTCGAACCCTAGAAGAAAACAGTTTCCAACTCAGGCTAAAATATGCTGCGAAGTTATCTTTCAAAATTGATGAGTAAGTGAGATATTTTCATGATAAGGAGCACCTAAAGATCACAAAACTAGAACTACAAAAAATTCTCCAGGATACCCTAGAGACAATGAATCAAACAATGACAAAAAGTCTAAAGAATGAATTCACCAGGGAGGGCAAGTGAAAGGAAAGACAGGGAATCAACAAAGGGAAAAAAAGGCAATGACAAGTATAGGTTAATACCTATCAATACCAACTCTCAATGTTAATGGCCTTAATTCCCCAATTAAAAGTCACAGACTGGCAGAATGCATCAAGAAACAAAATCCAACACTATGCTATATACAAGAAACACATTTATCCACCCTCCCCTCCAAAAAAACCCAAAGACTAAAATTCCAAGAATGGAAAAAAATATTCCACAAACAGAGAATGGAAAAAAAGCAGGTGTAGCGATCCCATACACAGACAAAGTGAACTTGAAGCCAGCATGATAAAGATAGACAGAGGTCATCACATACCAGCTGAGGGAACACTCCAACAGAAAGAGTCAGGAATTATTAATATTATTAATGCCCTGAATAATGTCGTACCAATCTTTATAAAACAAGTGCTAGTGGAAATAAAAGGTCAGATAGACATAAACACAATTATGATGGGAGAATTCAATACCTGACTGTCACAAATAGATAAACTAAGTAGACAAAAAGTTAAAAAGAAGTATCAGACTTGAACAAAACCTTTGAAAGAAAATGGACTTAATAGTTACCTGTAGAATGTTCTACCCACCAACAGCAGAGTACAAATTCTTTTCAGTAGGACACAGAACTTTCTCCAAAACAGACCACATAGTAGCCAATAAATCAGCCTTAAATAAATGTAATAGAATTCAAATTGTACCATGCATATTATCAGACCATAGGAGAATGAAGTTAGAAATCAACAACAAAAGAAAATACATAAAGTATGCAAATGCAAGGAAACAAAACAATACACTCTTAATTAAATAATGGGTCACAGAAGAAAATAAGGAAGTTTTAAAACAGTTTCTTGAGTAAATGATGATGCCATTACAATATATCAGAACCTACAGGACATGAAAGCTATTCCAAGAGAGATGTTTAGAGTTGTGAATCGCCACATCACAAAAAACAGAGCAAGTTCAAATAAATAACCTAATGATGTACCACAACATCCTAGAAAAACAAGAATAATTCAAACCCAAAGCTAGTACAAGCAAGGAAATTTTAAAGATCAGAGAAGAGATTAATGAAATTGAGAGGAAGAAAACAGAAACCAACACAAAGAATTAGTGAATCAAAAAAATGGTTCTTTGAAACGATAAATGAAAGAGACAAATCCTTACCACCCAAAATAAAATTTTTAAAGAAGAAAAAGATCCAAATCAATGCAATTAGAAATGAAAAAGGTGAGACCACAAAGGATGCTACTGAAATTTTTTAAAAACACACAATTAACAACCACTTCGCAAACCTCTATGCCAAAAAAATGGAGAACTCAGAAGAAATGGAACAGATCCATAGATAATTATGAATTATCAACATTGAACCAAGAATATACAAAACCCCTCAATAATGCAATAACTGACATGAAATTGAAACCATAATAAATAACACACCAACTAAAAAACACACCAGGTCTGGACAGGTTCACTGCTGAATTCTACAAAATCTTCAGAGAAGTTTTAATGTCAATATTCCTCAAGCTTTCTAATAAAATTCAAAGGGAAGAAATACTCTCAATATCAATTCTGAAAGCTACCATTACCCTGATACCAAAATCAGAGTCGTATCCAACCAAAAAAGAGAACTATATGCCAGTTTCTTTAATGAATATAGATGCAAAACTCCTTAAGAAGATACTGGCAAACATAATGCAAGGAATCCATCAAAAAGATCATGCATCATGACCAAGTAGTCTCATCCTAAGGATGCAAGAGTGGCTTAATATACATAAATCAATAAATGTAGTATATCATATTAACAGATGCAAGACAAAAATCACATGATCATCATAATTGATTCAAAAACATTCTTTGACAAAATCCAACATCCTTTCATGTTAAAAAGCACACACACACACTAAAGAAACCAGTATATAAGTACCTTCTCTCAATCTGATAAAAGTCATTTACAACAAACTTACTGTCAACATCATATTTAATGGGTGCAAACTGAAAGTTTTCTCTCTAGAATCAGCGATAAGACAAGGAGGTCCTCTAGCATCACTCCTCTTCAGCATAGTGCTCAAAACATTAGCCAGAGCAATTGAGCAAGAAATAGAAAGAAAGGGGGTATGCATAAGAAAGAAAGAACTCAAATTATGATAATTTGCATGTGACATGATCCTCTACATGGAAGATCCAAAAAAATCCACCAAAAGGCTCTTAGAATCAATAACTAAATTCACTAATGTAGCAGGATATGAAATCAATACATAAAAAACAGTAGTGTTCCTGTACACTAATAATGAACCCAATTGAAAAGAAAGTAGAAAAAAAGTACCATTCACAGTAGCACCAAGAAAAATTACATAGCAACTTACCTAAGAAAGTAAAAGCACTCTACAACAAAACTACAATGCTCTGAAAAATGATTTTGAACAGGACATTAGAAAATGGGAAGATAAGCTCGCATTCCAACAGACAAAGGGAGACGCCACTTGCCAGTAAGGAGCTCAGAAGGAAGGCAGAGGCGGGCCCTGCTCAATGTGCATTCAAAGGAACAAAGGGAAATACTGCTTGCCAGTAAGGAGCTCAGAGGGAAGGCAGAGGCAGGCCCTGCGCAGTGCGAATTCCAACAAAGGAAGAGGCTGCTCTCCAGTAATGGTAACGAGCTCAGAGGGAAGGCAGAGGCAGGCCCTGCTCTGCATGCATTCCAGCAGCCCTTGGGACACTTCCACCCGAGGTAACCAGTAAGGGCTGGGAAAAATAGAAGCGGGCCCTGCACCAGAACACCCAATAGCCACCACTGGATACCTCTAGCCAGAACTGGCCAGGAAAACCAAACAGTCATGCTCCAGAGAAATTATAGACAACGTGGGAAGTTCCCAAAACCCCACTACCTGCTTGTTTGGAAGAACCCAGGAAAATGTCAAGTCAAAGAAACAAAAGGCAGTCCCCGGACTCCAACCCAAGCAGAGCAAGTCCAGGAGATGAAAACGTGGAAAAGATCGAGAGTTGCACACCTGAAGTTTCTGCAGTGATGGCAACTGAAGTAAAGAAACAATTCCATGAGGCTATAAAAGAAATTAGAACAGAAATACTATCTCAGGTAAAAGAAGAAATGAAAAACATAATAAAAGAATTGCTATGCTTCTCTAAAGAAGACATAGATAAAAAAAATAGAGGAGCAAAGGAAAATGAGGGGAACCATGAATGAACAATATAAGAGAGATTTTGAATGCGTGAAACAGATTCAAAAAGATATCCAGGAAATTAAAATCTCCATTGAAAGCTGGCAAAATCTCTTGAAAGAAACTGAAAATAGACCTTCAGACCTTGAGGACAGATGTGCAAGCTTGTGATTGGGAAAGGAAAGAACTCTTAAAAATAATGAGGAACCAGGAAATAACAATTCAAAGACTGCAAGATGATGCAAAGCAAAATAATTTAGAAGTGATAGGTATCAATGAAGAAGCAGGAGTCAACACAAAAGACATAAAAATTCTATTTACAGAAGTACTAGCAGAAAACTTCCCAAACATGGGAGAAAGACGTGCTATTCAGATAAGTGAGGCATATAGAACTCCAGCTAGCCATAACCAAAGTAAATCTACACCCAGACATAATAGTCAAGATCCAATAAATTCAACACAAGAACAGAATATTAAAAGCTGTTCAAGAAAAGAAACAGATCACCTATAAAGGAAATCCCATCAGAATCACAACAGACTTCTCA
>RJWT010000210.1:50666-81064 GCA_004365215.1 Cuniculus paca | reverse complement strand
CCTCCTTCCCTCCCCCTTCTTCCTTTCCTTCCTTCCCTCCCTCCTTTCTTTCCTCCCTCATTCGTTCCTTCCCTTGGTGCTCTCTTTCATTCTTTCCCTATCCGATGCCTTCAGCTTCCACCTTCCCTCATTTGTCCCCCTGCTGCCTGTCTGGAAAACATAAATATCCCATGGGACAGAGGTCAAGGGTCAAACAGGCAACCTAATTGCACTCAGAGAAATCACTTTTCCCCTGATGTGTGGGCAGCCTTTGTCAGTCCAGGGATCTGCCAGGGCAAGTGACCTCACCCTTCAGTTCAAACCTTGCAGCCTGTCACCATCTAGTCAGTTGGCGACCTCCTACCCAAATCACTTTTTTTAATAAGGATCTCTTTTCTCATTTTTCTCATTTCATTCAGCTCTGCTCACTCATGAACTTTGAAAAATTGTCTTTTGGATTTTCTTGCTATTTTTAAGGAGACAGAAGTGCAGAACCTGTTCATCCTCTCAGGCAAGATTAAAACACTAAAGCCCAAAGCTACCACCGTTTGTCAGTTTACCCATCTTTCCCTACCTTCTCAACTCACCAAAGTGGTCCTGGAGAAGCAGAAATGCCCGAGTGTTAAATTTCTGCAGAACCAGGCTTTTAGTCGCCTGTGCCTTTCCCTCTGATATTGTACTTACCTCACACATTTTTAAAAATCAACCCTGACAACTTTCTGCCAAGTCTTAGATCTGTTGACTCTCAAGGAGCAAGAATTCTTGTTGGAGATGAATTTTAGAAATGTGCGGTCCTGCCGAAATTACACAGAAAAATATTTCTAAGATTCAAAAAATAGTATTTCTAACTTTTTATGATTTCCTGGGTGGTCTGAGGTCCCCAAAGAGGGCAAGAGCTACTGCCCCCAGGGAAAAGCACCGTTGTGCCACCCTGAAGCACCAGTGCTTGTACTCGGAGCGTGCCCCTTGCAGCTCTCCCTCAGTGGGGGTGACTCCGCTGGCATAAACTCCTTAGGATAAGTCCTTTTCACTGCTCTGTCATTCTTGGCAAAATGTATTGTTTCCATGCCATTGTCTTGGCAATGTCTAGTCATTGTCTATGACTAGTGAGCATCATAGCCTTGCCCAAAATACAGGCACATCTTTTCTTTCTCTTTTCCAACACCCTCTGTTTCATATTCTTTGAAATGACTTCTGCAAACACCCATGAAGGCCATGGGCCCATGGCCTCCCTAAAATGAGCTGGAGGTGGGACTGTGAATGGGCCACTTTGTGTCACAGTACCATAGGAAAACCATGCTGAGATCTGCGTCTCACTGACTTTCTAGTGAGCAATAGATTTCCCCATCATCCTTATCTAATGCAGAGGAAATAGTGTGGTAGAAATAATGCCTCTAATGCCCTCCCCACCCAAGCAATGTCTATAAAAACAACAATGGCAGATAAACCACTGGGTGTTGCAGACAATCCCAGCCAACTGCCTTGACCCTAGATTACCCTTCGGAGTCTTAGTTCTCTCTCATTTTTGATCTCTGGCTTCTCTTGGAACCATTGACTGTAATATGCACTGCTAAAACTCACTTATTCAATGGAGACAATTTTCAGAGCTCTAGAGGTTGTCTTCTACTCGACTACTTTGAATTGCCTAGTGATGCCTTTGCATCTCCATCTTCAGTCAGTGTATCAGAAGACACTGCTAACTGAGCAGGGTTCAGGGCTTGCGTTCTGCAGGGCACTTGTAGCTAAACGTTGGGCTGTGTAACGAAAGTGGCTGGCTACTTCTGGTAACAGAAATGCCTGAGAACTGTTCCTGGAGAGTTAGGTAAAGACTAGGGATGATAGAAAAATTGTGTTCACTTCAACCATACCTAAAAAATTCAGGGATTTTTTTCAGTGCTTTGTGTTCTGGAAATTCTGAGCTCAAATTTCCTACCAAATTAAAACAATTTAGCATGATGCTAAGTTTTGTTTGAATGTTCCATTAGATATCTGTGCCTATCTCCACATCTGTGTTGCTTCTCTACTCAACTAAAAAAAATAAAGAATAGCAGTAAGGATGGCCATTCTTCTCTCATTAAATAGAATTCAAATAATATTATTCTAGAAAGTTCAAGAGAATCTTGATCTTGTAGAATGGCTTGAAAGGTAAAATAGTTACTGTTTATAAATACATTCCATGGGCCAGGGATGATTATGTGCGTGTGTTGTTTTGCTCTGATAATTCCTGTGAACTTCAGTTGTATGGTTACCATTTTACAGTTGAGGTAAGTGAAACTCAGAGAGTGTTTAATGCTACCTCCCACAAAGGAAACAAACCGTAACTCTGGGAAGCAGAGAAGGTTGGTAATTAAACTAGAATCTTACTCCGAAGCTTATTCGTTCGACCATCTTCGCCTGCTCAGAGATTTTTTTTCCTTACATCTTCATCATTGCCTCCCACTCAGTGGCTAATGCCCACCCTCCAGGATGAGAGGCTGTAGGTGTAAGCTTTCTTAGTGTTCCTGCAAACCAGAGACTACAGCCAGATCCTATAGCGATGGAATAGGAAGATGAGCCACTAGTGCCTGATTACTTTTGGATCTCAGTCCGAAGTTGTGTTGTTTGGTTTTTTTTTTAAAGAGCATGAACACACCTGGTAATTTATTTTCAGGCCTTCTGCACAGAATGGTTTTTCCTTTGTTGGACATTCATTTTGGGTGCTGAGGGTCTTCTTACCCACTCACTTCCCTTTGGCCCTTACTTTCCCACCCAAACGGACCTGCTCTGTGGGCAGAGTTGCTGAGCAAAAGTAAGCCCGGAGAAGTTCCTGAAAGGTTATACCCCTGAAGCACTGCACAGTGTACACAGCACGTGCTGAAGTTTACACAGACTTCTCAGACCTCTGAATAGAGAGGCTAATTGTGGGGAAGCTGCTTTTCAGCACACAGGATGGGCTGTTCCCTGTGGGTTTTACTATCAAAAGGCTTTTAAAAGTGCAGTGTAGCCATTGTTGCATGTTTCACAATGAATTAAATACCATTTCTCTCCTTGCAGCTGTTCCCTGTGAGTGAGAGGAGAGCACATTTTTTTTTCTTTTTTCTTTTTTCTTTTTTTTCCTGGCAGAAGATGTCTGCTGTGAAAACCCAAGCACTGGGGTAATGAGATTATTTGTGTGTGAATTCTTTAGGAGAAGCATTTCTTTATTTTAAATTCAATGGGATGCAGGGCTGCTGCTCTGGAGATGGGGAGAGGGAGAGCCTTGGCAGAGAATGGAATTGAAATGTCTCTGAGTGGCCCCAGGACCAGGCAGAGGCTCAGGGCTCAGGGATAAGACTTCCAACGTCAGTATGTTTATCCACATCCCCTAGGGCACCCGATCTTGCAGTCCCACTTACTGGGTGATGGAGGCGGGCAAGATGTAGATATAGATATAGATAGATATAGATATAGATATAGATATAGATATAGACATAGTTATATCTCCCCAAGTTTCATTTGCTGGAAGTTTGGTCTCCAGTAAGTGATGACAAGAGGTCAGGAGTGGGACCTTGAAAAGGGGTGCTGATGGGAAAGTATGAAGTCTTTGTCAGGGACTGGTGCTTTTCTCACAGGGTAGGCTCTAGCTCTCCGGAAAAGTCCCTGGAGGGCAGGTTGCATAAGCCAGCCTAGCACCTCCCTTGAGTCTCTTGCATACTACCTTGTCATGTGGCCTCTGTCTCCTCACTTGTGTGTCTGCCACTGTTATGACATCTGCTGTGAAACCCTCACCAGAGCCCAAGAGTTGCTGGTTCTTGACCCTCTAGTACTATGAACTAAACAAACCTCTTTTCTTTATAAATTACCCATCTTCAGGTATTTTGTTACAGAAACACAAAATGACTAAGACACCAAGAATCTATACTTCTTTCCTTACTTGACTTACTTCTCATCTTCAAATTTTTCATTGCTGTTTGTAGACATTGGCTTTCAGGTAAGCAGTGAATTGGAACTAAGTATAAACTTGATTAAAATTAAATTCTGGCATGGACTTGACTCTTCTTAAAATATCAGAAAGTGACTAGCTGTTTTTTAGGCCTGTTAAAAACTAAGAAAAAGATGAGATTAAATAGCAAAAGAGGCACTTGTGTTAGCTAGAGGGAAATTGGATTCTGAAATGGGTTATTAAGGTGTTCATCAATTATCTTTCCACTCAGATGTCCTTCAGGGTATTTTAGAAGTTTAGGTAATTTTTAATTGTCCTCTATCTGGTTCTATCATGTCAGACAAAAATTTCAAAACCTGTTAAGGAAACTTGAAAGAAATGTTTTGGAGAACTTAATTGAGAAAGAGCAGGTCAGATATGAAAAGAAAGTCACTGAGTTCACAGTAATTTTTAATTTTGTGTCAGTGAGACAAGTACAAAGGAGACTGACTGAAGGCACTGACAGGAGGACTCAATCAGTAAGTTTTGGGGCAAAGAAGAGAAAGTTTGAAGTGTAACTCTACACATCTCTTATCGTTGTCATCTCTTACTCTTGATTTCCCCAATATCTATGGCCAAGGAAGCGGATGAAGATTACTCATGTTCTCCTCTCTCAAACAGAAATGAAAATTCTGTGGGATAAGTGAGAGAGACTCCGTGCTGCTCTGGTTGTCTTTGAGCACAGTCTTTGTCACCTTCACAGCTGTGACCTAGTGTTTTTCCATGTACACAGACACCACTTTTAATATATTTTAAAAAATAACAGCTATAAAATAATATACCTCTTTAAAGATGGTGTGTGAATTAAAGCATAGCAAGGGCAGGGTAGGCACAGTGGTCAGTCTCACTATCTGAGGGTTAACACTTTGAATTGTTTTCGTGGGTTTTTTTTTATTTTAAAGAGAATAGAACAAAACAAAACAAAACAAAGCAGAGTAAAACACAAGAAAGCAGATCGGAACAGAACAATGCAACAATACAGGACTTCAAAACAAAACAAAAGGAAATCAATAGTGGCTACAATAGTGTCTCTTGTTTTCTTTGAAATGGTTGTTCATACCTTCACACTCAATAAATTCAAACAAAACAAAACAATATAAAACCAATCAAAATAAAAGAATGAAAGCATTACAGGCCTTCAAACCAGACAATAAGAAATCTACAATGCCTACCATAATGTCCTTTGTTTTCTTCAAAATAGCTGTTCATACCTTCTCACATATTGCAATCAAATAGTATAAAACAGACTTAAGCCAATCAAATCAAAGAATAAAAGCATTATTGGACTTCAGAACATGAAGATAAGAAATCAACAATGGCTACCATAATGTCTTGTTTTCTTCATAGTAGTTGTTCATATCTTGATACTTAATAAAATCAGTTCTTGTAAACTCTGTAGGAGTAGTTATAGGCATGTATAAGCCTATACATGTACATCTATCCTTTCTGTGTTAGAGGGAATAACAGAAGAAAGCACAAGAAAAACAAGAAACCATAAAGACAAATAAACAGCAATAATAAAGAGCCCAAAACAATAACAATATAGGGTTTCTTAACAAGGAGGTAGGAAGATGCCAAAGGTTGTTATTTTGTATAGTTATCTTCAAAAGAGTTACTCAGATTACCAGATACAGACATACAAAATTGGTCTAATCCTATGAATGTTAACTGTTTTGTTTTAAGAACTAATAGAATTAGTAGTACAATCATCTTAGCTATCTTAAGTATATATATATATATATATATATATATATATACACACACACACAAATTTATATCTTTTTTCTTTTCTCATCCTTCTTTTCTCCTTTTCTCTGAGTTGTTTTTTCCTTTGAGCAGTTTTTTTACCCTTTCACCATATTTATTGAGGATTTTGTATCTTATTGACTCTTTCAGTTTCTTACACTAGGGAGATGATATGGTGTTTACACATGTGAGTTTGATTTATTTCACTTATGAATATGGTTTGAAGTTGCATCCATTTACCTATAAAAGCCTCAGTGTGATCCTTCTTTATAGCTGAGTGTTACTCCATGGTATAAAAGTACCACTTTTTTTTTAATCCATCCTCAGTTGATGGGCATTTGGGTTGTTTCCAAGATTTACTATTACAAATTTTGCTGCTATAAACATGGGTGCACATATATCCCTGTGGTATGATGTTTTCAATTCTTTGGGAATATGTCCAGAAGCAGAACAGCTGGGTCAAATGGGACTTCCAATCTGAGCTTTTTGAGGAACCTCCAGACTGATTTCCACAGTGGTTGTACCAGTCTACTTTCAGGAGTTTTTTTGTGACTCCTTCACTGGGATCCCTGGATCCTGAGGCCTCAGAGTTACTGCTGAGTCCAGTGTTTCCTTCCTACTTTTGTATCTTTTTATATTTTTTACTGGTACATGTTTGCTGTACAGAATGATCATAGTCATTGCGGGGAGTTGCACATGTACGTAACACATCTTGATTCTGTTTTCATACACTTCCTCTCCCTTCTTTCCATCTCTAAGTCCTCTTCCCTTTTGCAAAAGATCTATCTCCCTGTTTCCTATTATCTTCTCTAATTTATTTATATTTTGGGTTTCTCGTATAAGAGGAACCATCTGATATTGAAGCTTCTACATCTGATTTATTTCACTTAACATTATGGTCTCAAGATGCATCCATTTTCTGACAAATGACTGCCTTTCATGCTTTCTGATTTGGAGAAACATAGGCTATGATAACTATTGAGGTAAAATACAATTTAATGCTTGTAGTGTTTAATGTTTCACTGACATTTCATGTTTAAAGCCAGTAGTCTGATCATCTATTCAGAGGATAACAATACGCAATGTAGCACCTATGGGGGAATCTCCTTCTGAACGTGGTAGCCATTGTTAATTCCCTATCATCTTATTTTGAAGTCCTGTATCATTCTCATTGTTTTGCTGGGTTGGGTTTCATTCTGTTTTGTCTTGTTTGATTTTATTATATGTGATGGCATGGGCAGCTATTTCAAAGATAACAAGATATATTATGGCAGCTATTTTGGATTTACTATTATCTTGCTTTGAAATCCTTTTTGCATTCATTGTTTTGCTTTTATTAGTTCTATCCTGTTCTGATTTTTAGTATGTCTGAAGTTATGGGCAGACATGTTTGAAGACATGTTTGAAGACAAGAGGCATTATGGTAACCATTGTTGATTTCCTATCACCTTGTTTTGAAGTTCTGTATCACGTACACTGTTTTGTTTTGAATGGCTTTATTCTGTTTTATTTTGCTTGGTTTTATTCTAAAATAAAAATTACAAAAAAAAGAAAGGTGGGGGAGAATTTCTTACCATCCAGTGAAGTTTGACCAGTGGGGTCTATGAATATCATCTAGAAACCATTTCCTTAACCCAAGTTCAGTGGAAAAACATCTAACATTTCTGTGACCCCTTGTTTTCTAAACTTCCTAAGTGGCTTACAGAGAAGCTGCCCAGGGAGCTCCAAATGGAACCTAAAAATATTATCTTCTGACTTTATAAACACCAGAAACACTAATGAAGTGAGGAGCAGCAGACCCAGAAATAGAACATTTCATTCAGGTTAGAAGGCATGAGGGAAGCCTAAACTCATCTCAGGAGGCAGGCAGGAAGGCCAGGGAGGGGCCAGGCAAGGGCCAGGGAGGTTAAAACCAGCACAGGAGAGAGAAGTAAAGAATAACAATGATCTTAGATACATAAAGCAGAGCCAGAGTGACCACTATTCTAAACACTGGTAAAACAACCTCTTCACAAATCAAACTCTGCCCTCATTCTGCTGACCAAGTTTGGAGAAATGAATGCTCCTCGAACTCCCCCAAGCCTTTCTTTCTCAGATCTTGGAGGCCACAGAAGGAATCATGCTGCACTTGCCTCTTCGACAGAAACACTCCTCCCTCATTGCCACCCCCAGGTGCTTGTCCAACTCTGCCCAGCATGGCCACGCCTGCCTGATCTCTCCAAATCAGTTGGTCACTTATGGGGCGGGGGTGGGGAGCATGTTGGCTCTTCTTGTCTCTCAGCCTGCTCGCCAGAAGGGGATGGCATCTAGTTCTTCTCCCAGTGGCCTGTGCATGGTGCCGACTCACAGGGAGGGCTTGGCTTCTTGTTCTCTTTCCCCCTTTTATTTGTCTTGTCTTCACCTCTGGACAAGCAACCTTGTCCTACTTTCAAATTTTATGTCTTGTTTTCCCCTCAAGAGAAGTAATTATATTGAGGCAAACTTTATAGAAATATAAATCACAAACTATATAATTCACCCATATAAAGTGTACAATTTTTCTAATATGTGCAAGGTATTATGCAACGTTAACCACAGTTGAATTTTAGACTGAGTTGTTTCTGAAAGAAATCCTGTACCTGTTGACAGTCAGTGTCCGTTCTTTCTCATGACTACCACCCATGTACCATAGCAACCATTGGTTTGTTTCTGTATTTATAGTTTTTCTGTTCCCGGATTTCTCATAAAAGTAAAATCATGTAACATGGAGTTTTTTGTGACAGACTTCTTCCATTTAGCATGATGGTTTTGAGGTTCTTCTATGTTGTACCATGTACCAGTACATCATCCCTTTTTATCACCAAAACAATATTCCATTAGATGACTATGCCATATTTTATTTATAGATCATTTGATGGACATTTAGGCTGTTTTCACTTTGTGGTTATTATAATACTGCTATGAACATTCATATACAAATTTTGTAGGAACCTGTTTTTATTTATCTTGGCTGTAGACCTAGAATTAGAATTGCTGGGTCACATAATAACTCTCTGTTTAACTATTTATAGAACTACCAAACTGTATTTTGAAGTGGGTGCATCATTGCTCATTCTCAGTGAGGTATGAGTGCCCTAATTTATTGCTCCATATTCTCTCCCATTCTTGTCTTTTTTAAAATTATAGTTCTTCATTTGTGGGCTATAATGTAAACTAGTATTTGATTGTGGGTTTGATGTACATTTCCTTAAAGATTAAACATTTTGAGCATATTGTCATAAGACTCTATTAGCCATTTGTGTACCTTCTTGGGAGAGATGTATATTTGAGTGTGTGTTTCATTTTTAAACTGGGTTATCTTTTTATTACTATATTATAAGCATCCTTTATGTAGCCTGGATACAAGTCTATTTTCAGAGATATAATTTGCAAATATTTTCTCTCATAGTGTCAATCTCTTCACTTTCTTTATGTTACAGTTTGCAGGACAAAAAAGTTTTTAGATTTGATATAGCCCATTTTATTCTTGCTTTTCTTTTGTTTCTAGTGCTTTTGGTATGATAGCTTAGAACTCATTGTCTAACACAAGTTTTTGAAGAATTACACCTGTTTTTTTAAAAAGAGTTGTACAGCTTCAGCTCTTACACTGAATTCTGCAATCTACTTTGAGTCCATTTTTGTGCATAGTGTGAAATACAATAAGAGGTAGAATTTCTTTAGCATATGTATATCTGGTTATTCTCACATTGTTACAAGACTTCTTCTTGAATGTCTAGCTGCTAATAAAAAAGAAAATTTTTATTAGTGCATATTATACAAAATAGTGGGTTCCATGTTGGCATACTTTGAGCATTCATGTAACATTCTTTGATCATTTTTCTCCTCAATTTCTCCTTTCCTGTTTCCTCTCTTTCCCAGCCCCTTGTTCTTCTTTGAAAGTATCCCTTCTTTTGTGTTTCTATTTTTAAGAATGTTTTTAAATTTTTTATTTCTTCTGGGTTTCTTGTGTAGGGTAAAATGTGATATTTGATTTTCTCAATCTGGCTTGATTCACTTGACATGATGGTCTCTAGTTTCATCCATTTTTCTGCAAATGACATGATTTTGTTCTTTATGACTGAATAATATTCAATTCTGTACATATCACATTTTCTTATCCATTCATCTGTCGATAGGCATCTAGGCTATTTCTATAGCTTAGTTATTGTGAATTGTGCTGAAATAAACATAGGTATACAAGTATCTCTATAGCATGCAGACTAATTCTTTCAGGAATGTACTGAGGAATCTGATAGGTTGGGTCAAATTGTTGCTCTAATTTTAGTTTTTTGAGGAAGTTCTATACTGATTTCCAAAAAGGCTGTGTTAATTTACGTTCCACCAACAGTGAAGAATGTCTTCCTTCTGTGAACCCTCCCTTGGTTTTTGTATCCAGATAAAACAAAAGGGCATTACAGGCTTTCAAGTCGGACAAGGGACCAGCAATGGCTACCGTAATGTCCCACTTTTCAAAAGAGCTGTTCCTATCTCCTCACATATTGCAATCAAATAGTAGGAAAGGGACTTAAACCAAACAAATCAAAGAATAAAAGCAGATGGTGAACATTTTTTCATATACTTAATTAGCCATTTTGAGAAATATGTAGAGATTTTTAAATTCATAGGCATATATATTTAAAATGTGCTTTCTTGATCTCTGGTATGAATAATTGTCTGTATTAAATGGCTTTAACATTACTATTTGCTATAAATGAATATTTTGAGAACACTGAGTTCAAAACTGGCTTGGTGTGTGTGTGTGTGTGTGTGTGTGTGTGTGTGTGTGGTGGGTGTGTGCATGTGTACTCTTGAACCTGAGAAAAACTCTTCCATTTTTTATTTACTTTGAACCAGACACTGCCAAACACTTTATAGACATCAACCTATTTGAATACCTTTTCCCTATTTAAATCTTACAAAAAAAAAAATCTGAGCTATTATTAGCTCAGTTTTACAGACAAGTAAACTAAGTTTTATATAGTTGCAGTAATCGCCAAAAGTTGTATTGTTTGTGAAATGACACCCTGAATTTGAGCTCAGGTCAGCCTGACTCTGCAGCCTAGAATCAAGCACTATTCCCAGCCTTAGGCAAGTTATATGAAACAGTAGTGAAAAGGAAAAGGCAACATAAAGCAATACATGTTGAATTTGCGAAGAATGCAAAACTTGCAACTGTAGTTATACTGAAAGGTTATCAATTTGTTCATCTCTAAAATAGAAGCATTAACACCCTTCCTTATCTCCTGCATGGCAAGTAAACCAAAACAGTATTTAAGTTTCTTCACTGTATTTTAATTCAAAGAAGTCAACAGACTTTTCTGGAATATTTTCATCATATTTTTACATATCTATTATATAAATCACATCTAAGGAAGCTTAGTGTTAATACCGATATTTGTTTATCACCTTTCTTAACTTGTCTTTGAAAAATTTTCCAGAAAAGGACACATTAATTGTCTGACAAGCATCCTGAATCTACAAAGTGTATCCTAGATGAGATTTAATAGTAATATATTCAAATGAGGTATTCTGAGAAAGCACTTATATGGAGCTATCAGTGTATACTGTATGTGAGCTTGTTCCCCATTCCTTTTCCATACCTTGCTTTTTTTACTCTTCTTCCCTTCTTGGGGATGTTCACTTGCCCTTTGATGAAGAATTTGGGATATATATGGCTTTAGAATAATGGACCATTCCCCAGAACGAATTTTTGGTATGTTTTTAACACCATGTTGTGCTAACTCTGAAGTCTCTACTGGAACATGTTACTCCAATATCCCAATATGCATGTATGAGTGGAAATAAAAACAATTGATAATTCTTGTTTTGTGGCCAGCTGCTCTTATTTCCCAGCTCCCTCATACATTTTTGCTGCAGCTGCAAGGGAGCTGTGAAGCAGACATGGAGGCTGTGGGCACAGGCATTTATTTCATGTCAGTTTCTCTGGCCCCTTAGTTGCATGGGGAGAGAACTGCCTCTGCTTTTATTCCCCTAATCTCCGGCTGTAATTTTATTCCTCCTCCAGTTCATTCTTGAGCTCAGTTAGATGCATCACATGGTATCCTACTATAACCATCTCCTAAAAACAGCTCTGCTTATGCCTTTCCTGAGTAGAGATAGGTGGAATTAGTGTGTTAATAATTTCATCACCCACCACTGCATGCCTTCTCTTCTTTTGCCCCTAACACACTCTTTCTTGGAGGAAAAAATAACGAATGGTTCATGGCACATAAGTGACACAATGTCTAATAAGAAATTCGTACAAATGATGACAAAAGACTTGGCAGGAGAGAACAGCATTTAAAGTTCATTGAGTAGTAAGTGAGAGTGACTTTTGACACAGAAATAATTTGAAAGAGTTGGGCTCATGGACACCTTCTGATTTGGATTGGAGTTTTTCTAAACACTGGAAAATGTGTCAGCCTGGACAGATGCTGTGTGCAGTCTGGGATACTTCCCCTCCTCTTGGGCATCTCTCAGAGATGCTTGGAAATGATGCTGATGGAAGTACTTTGTGATTGTTTATGCTAGAGCAGGTGAAGCATCACCGTTATTTCAAACGGTGGAAACAAAAGATGCTTATTTGAATTTAAGTCTGAGGTTTGGCACTCAAAGTATTTAAAAAGACCCAAACTCTGAAGAAGGTGTGAAATGAATGTTTTACTAATTGCTCTTTTAAGGGATTGCATTTGCAGAATTACATGGCCAGCTTACCCTGAAGTCATTGCTTAAGTAACCTGCTAACTGGAATTTACTGATGTAAACTCTCAGCATTGCACTCGTAGAGTCAATCTGAGCTTTCTCCTCCTAGTGAGAGGCTTCTTGTGTGTTTGTCTATATTATGTCTTTTAACAACATTAAAAGCTTTAATTGGATTCAGAAAACAGCTATTTCCAGCTTACACAGTGTATGCTAATCTCTAAGGTATTGTATAATACTGTTCTCTAAGATATTGTATAATACTGTTTGCCCCATGCACCTAATTTTTGTGTCTCTCTGGTATCTCTCCATGAGAGTGACCACATTTATAATACACATCTCTTTATCTTTTGTTCTAACTCTTTGAGTAAATCACACAGATTGTATACATCTAATATTTCTACTTGATTCACACAGTGGTGTTCACACATTCATCTCCAATAATTCTTCTCCTTCAATCATATTTCGTTTTTGTCTGTGTTATAAGAGTTTACTTCTATGGCATAGGTTGTTAAATCTGTCCTTGATATATTAACAGGTGTGACTTTTACAGGCTTAGTGCTCAATGGCTGCTTTGTATTCATGCCAAGTGGTATCTTAAAGAGAGGAATCTCTATGAAAATGTAGAGCTTTTTGTCTTCTTTTATCGTCCGATTTTTTACATTTCTTAGAAGTTGTGGATTAGTCTTTCTTTTGGCAGTGCCTGAGAATGAAAGTGCACTGTGGTAAAGAAGACTAATTAAAGACCTTTTGCCAACCAGAGGCCAGTTTTATAACTTTCAATCCATTCTGATCATTATAAAGTGGGCATTCTACTTGCGCATGGAGGACAATGCCCAGAGTTAAGTGACTTGCAAACAGATGAGAGTTTTTTCCCCTTTGGCCAGACATTGCAAGCTCTTTTCCTGATAGGATTATTTATTAACTGAGTGATGGTGGAAGCTTCCTATGGTGCTGCCGGCCTTCACTTCTCTTTTTCCATGGAAAATACCCGTAAATATTAGAAAAACTCATCGTTGTAAAAGTTGAGATTACGATGTTATGAGATTATGAAAGAACTAACCCAAAATGCCATTTGCAAGAAGTGAAGTTATACAAGAATCATTAGGCAACAGCTTTGGCTACAAACCTTTATGTGTGAGTGGTGTATATTGACACCTCCGATATAAGAGCTATTTCCATTTTCGTTGGGTTCAAGACTGGCTGTTTTTGAATGATTGGAGATTTGGCAGAGTTCAAAATCTACAAGGTATGATCATACAGTGAAGGTTTGAATTAAAAAATGTATCACACTAAAAGACATATCACCATTGATTCCCCCTCAAAATATCGTCCTCACTTCAAACACACTTATCCCGTTGTTCTCGCCACTTTCCCTGGAATCTGAAGCAGTTCTGGAAGTCCTTTTTTGTGAACATCTTTAGTTGTGCCGCCACAGCGACCCTGATGTCCTGAATCAATTCAAAAGCTTTACTTTTCATGATCATTTTGGCTCTGGGGACAAGCCAGAAATCATGTAGTGTCAGATCTGGTGAGTAAGGTAGATAGATGAGGACACACTGTAATGTTTTTATAAGCCTGTCTTTCTGTCGGGTGACACTCAGCAGTAGCATTCAGTTACAAAAGAGGACCTCCAGAACTGCTTCAGAAGGCAGCAGGAACCAAGAGACTGTCTTGTAATGCAGTACTTTTTAAAATTTAAAAATTCACCATATATTTTGATCACACCTTGTATTTTCACTCAGGTACTTTAGTTTTTCCTTCCTGAACTGCTGATTTTGAGGCACAAAAATACTTCACAAGAGACCTAAATTGAATGTGGGATTACTTTATAAATTAGTCATCTACTCATCTGTGTGGATGCGTAAGTCTTAAAAACACTTAGAAGGAGAGGTTTGTATGGAACTGAGATAAAATGAGTAAGAAACCTCATGACTGAAGTTAGTTTGACAAGTTAAACTCCAGAAGTATTAAGCAGATAGAAAATGGCTGGTAGAAAATAGAAAGTAGAAGTAGAAAATGGCTGATCTGGTCTCCTTTCATTTTTCATTATTTAAAGAATTGTATTTAAGGAAAGTGTGTATATGTATGTGCATGTGTATGAAACCTGACAATTTCAAATGGAGAGAACCATGCCATAAAGTAGTAATGCCTTTTTTCAAGCACAAAGACTGATCTATAGTGAAGCTGAAATTAGGCCTGAATTTACCATCTCAGATTGTATTTAATGTGAAACGGTTTTTATTCATTCAGTAATTCATACATTTATTCATTTACTTCTTTGTTTATTCAGTTATTTATTCTTCCAACATTATCATACATTCTCCGTGTCTATGTCACTGTTTTAAACTGGAAACTCAAATTTGAATAAATAATGTTCTGTCCTTGAGGAAGTCTGATTGTTTTCAACAGTGCAGTGCGTGCTCCATCAGAAGCCTCTGTGGGCTGACCAGGGGTTACTGTTCCTGAGGACACAGAGGTGGAAGTGGCTGACTTCAGCGAGGAAGGCCCTGGAGACCTTCCCAAGGGAGTTGATACTTGTTGCTGAGTTTTGATAGCAGAGTAGAGCAGGTGGACAGGAGCTTTCTAGAAAGGAGAGAATGTGTAAAAGCACACAAGGTGAAACACTAGATTCTAACCATTCAGGACAGTGGGAGAGCTGGTGGGGAAGGAGAAAGGAGGCTGAGTGGTACACAGGACCACTTTTGGCCTTTTGGGCTCCACTTGAATTTTATGTTAGGCAGTAAGGAGCCTTTGAAGGAATTTAACCTGAGGGAGGAGTGTTTTACACTTACATCATGTTTAACAGATTCATGGAAGTATTTCTTATCCCTCCTTTCCTATGTAATACTGGAAGTCTATGGCCCTTCTTTCACCTAGGTCTGAGTCCTCCCATAAAGAGTGCAGAGCTGGTTGAGGGCCACAGGGCTGCATCCCCTTGGGCTTGTGATTTGGTAAAGGCAACAGTAGCACTTTTGGACTGTAATATGGGTATATTCCCTCTGAAGATTTCATGTTGTGATGGGAACTTTTACCTTCCCAAGTAATTTATTTTTAAAAGAATATCAATTTGATTTATTCCTTCAAGCTGGTGGTGACAAGAGTGAGCTGTGGATGAAAATGGTGCATGAATGAGCTCAATGATCTGGACAAGGGTGGCTAACTGGCAATGGGGGTGGCGCTTATGAAAAGTGGAACTTTCTGGCTTTCTATCCCTAGGCTCTTTGCAAAGGTTTCAGACTGAGGGGAGCTAATCAGGAGACCTGCATGGGGAGAGAGGCGTGTTATTTAATTAGCTTTACAATGGGCTCACTTGAAGGCACGTGGTGGTTTTAATAGAGGGAGATAGATGTCCTTTTTTGCAGGGCTAATTGTTGGGAAAAAGCAGGGTCTTTGTTCCAGCCCAGCATGAGGGCTCTGATCTCTTGGAGCCTAGGGCTGCCCCTGCTTATAATTTTAGACAGAGCTATTCAAGGCTGCTCTGTACAGAAAGGAAGAACAAGAACAGTATTGTGTATGCAGGATCACTGCCCAAACCTCCCCAAAGTCACTGGAAAAAAAAAAGAAGAAGAAATAAAAGAAAAAGAGAGCCAGAGGATCCAGCAGCCGTGTGCAGTTTGGAGTATTTCCTCATCATTTATTTGCTCAGGCTCTTGGAAGTAGCAAAGCTACACTTGCATTAACTCAGAACCGAAGTAGAGCAACTTAACTACTCCCCCAAACTGGTTAAGTTTGCTTTCTTTATCTACAGTATGACTTTCACTTTGCCAAAATGGAATGGGCAAGCTAGTGAGGAGACTGTGTGTGTCTATACTGCCAGGCTTTATGCCAAAGTGCCAGGCAGTGGTAGTGCCAGCATGGAAATTGTGTAGCTGATGCCTCTAAATAGCAGAATCTGTGTTGCTAGAGAACAGTAGTTAGAAACAGTGATGGTTCTGAATGGCAGCCCAAGGGGCAAGGTGAGGACTGTTTTGGGTAGCTGATCAGCACAGGTAGTCAACACCAGCAAAGAAAACTTCATCTGAATTTCATTGGCAAGTCCAATTTGAGGGAGGAGAGGGTGCCACAAGGGTCCACGATTCTGTTACTAACATGCACGTGTGTGGCACAATTAAAGATCAGTGGGCAATCATAGATGTATGTAACACAGGTTAGATAGTTAGAAGACTTTTGATTGGCAGAAAAGACAGTCAAGGAAAATGCAAGATGAGATAGTACAAAGATTGTGACTTGCTTGGAGTAGTTGCACAGATCTGGTTTGGGGCCTTCCTCCAGCAGTACTGTGCAGGGCATGTGTTGGGTACTGTGTAGGATTTTGCTAACTTATTACCCAGTTGGAAAGTCAAATGGAAAGGCCATTTGTCTAGGAAGATCTTATTTTGTTCCTGTTGTATGAAAACATTGGGTGGGCATGAAAACTGCAACCAAGAAAGGAGAGAACCTCGTATTATAAGGAATCCTTAAGAGTGCATATATGCATCTTTTTGCTGCTAATTTTAATGCAGTTGTGAGCATATGATTACAACTTTTGCAACTATATCTCACATTTCTATAATGGGAATCATTCCTCTTTCCCCCCAAAAGACATCATGTCAAGGATTTATGTGGTCTACTTGCTTAGACCTAAAATTATCTTTGTCATTATGTTATGATTTTAGAGGCACATGCAAAGAGGGGACACCATGGCCTAATCCCATACACTATGTACCATGGTTTGGATCCATATTCATGAAAAAAGTTTACGCTCACTAAATCTGAAGTCACAGCTCTGCTTTTTAAAATTGATAATAGCAAGTAAGAGCGCTCACTCTGTATGAAGCATGGTGCAAAGCTGTTGACATATTCACTTTATAGTCAACTCAACTCTGTAAATGGGGCACTTTTATAGTCTCTGTTCTGGAAGTGGAGGCTTTCTGAGGCCAAAGAAAGATGGACAGATGGACAGTGAGGAAGCTCAAACACAAACTCTTGTTTGTCTCCTGCCAAAGTTTGTGCCTCTAACCACTCTGCTGCATTTTAGAGTGTAAATGTTTTTTTATGTAGCAAGGACACCAAAGCCTAATAGTGTCTGTGGGGTAAGAAACTGGAGGTCCCTGTATGAGCTATCAGGAAGTAGGAACTTATTTGGAATTGCCTCTTTACCTCCATACCTCAGTTTCATTCAATGCAATTAAAAAAAAAAACAAAACTCTCCTTGGAAGGAAACATCAGCTCTGGGGAAAACAGCAATGAAAGCCAAATGAGCATATGCGTGGATGCCAGGTCTTTCCTGGACCTGGAGTACCGGTTGCTGGCCATCTGGTCTCTTTTAACACTGTGGAATTCCCTGAAAGAAAAATTCAATCTTTTTGATTTTAAAAATTTCTCAACATTATTTAGCATTTTTAATTCCTGGAAAGGGCTTTCTCTTGGGAACCTGCCACGAGAGAACTGCCTGCCGCTTGTTCTTCCGCCTACAATCAGCTGCCAACTCCCCACCCAGCTGTGCCCCTCCACCTCCCAATGGGTCTCTGGTGGCCTTTCCCACCCAAGGGCTTTTTGCTATGAGGGCTTTCAAGATGGTTTCCCAATCTGGTGCGAACATATGTTTCTGATTAGTTGGATGAAATACACTTGCATGAAGAAGTAACCTCTCTGATCTGTACTTTCTTCATCCTCCACATTGACTACCATTACCTATCATTTTGAGCCACAGGCTCTTCAATGTGTCTCACAGTCTTGACTGATTCCGCGGTGCTTCCTTACATGTCATACATGTGAGATTTGCTCCTCTCCTCTTGACCAACTCAAAGAAGAAAGATTTTTACAGGGGGGGGAGCTAGTCCAGATAAATGAGGCAGGAGCCAAGTTTGTTTCATAGCACCGTCCACCTCTGCCTGCATCACCCAGCTGATGCTTGATGCAGATTGAGCAGCTGACTTCCTGCGAACCAAGTGGACTTCACATCTCTCCTTGGCTGTTAAGAACAGAGAATCAAATCCGAGCTATAATCCCAGGGAAGGTGGCATGTTGCTTCTTGAGGGTGTTTTTCTTCTGTCGGCTTTACACAGGTGGTATATTTGGTAGTGCTTGGTCAATTTTAAATTTGAATAATGACACTGGACACCCTAAAGTTTCTGTTCTAAATGCGTGTCCCTGCACATTTAATGAAACTCAGAATCTGCACACACTTTTCAGAGGAGAACACACCAAAAAAAGAAGTTCGAGGTAGGACAAGAATTTATTAACAAGTGCTATGCATTTCAATTTGTGTGTTACTAGATTTAATATTGATAAAGGTAGGATTCATATAAATTCACTATACCACCACAATGTAGCTTGGTGAAGGGTGCTTAAGGTAAGTAAGATGCTTATGGGCAACTACAGTGATATATTCAAAGAATTCTGAATTTACTGATTAGTAAGATGTTCACAGTGTGACACTTAATTTTTTACTTATATGAATCCAGGTCCAGAAAAAGTCATATAAAATAATGTGTGCTCACGATCCTCATCTAGCTCAGAACCATGGGGGATCCTAATAAACCCATTACTTCCGTGGTCTCTGTAGTTTATGATCAGTTAATTTTTCTATTACAGCATCATGATTTCCACTAGCAGATACAAATAATTGAGTGTTGGGGTACCATTCTATCCTAGCAAGAGGCTTGACCTTTTTACACACCTCTACTGTCTGCTGGGGTGGGGGGTGTGTGTGTATGTGTGTGTGTGTGTGTATGTGTGACGGGAGGGGAGCCCAGTTCAGCTGATTCTCCCTATCCTTGCTTTTCCTGTCCTTCCTTTCAGCCTAACCCCATCATCACCCATATTTATTCCCAACCTATCCCCTTTCTCCTGGTGGGGGAATCTCTGTAGAGCAAAAGGGTATATTTCAAGATACAGTGGTTCTGGGACCCGATTGATTATGGTAGATTTGAGAAGATGGAGAGGATATGTAACAGCACCGGGCTGCCCATGAAGCATGTAACATTTGATTCTTTCGTGGAGAGATGGGTAAACTGAGTTTTTTGGCATATATTTCCCTTATTTTACATATAATGTATATATTAGTTGGACATTTTACCTTTATGGTAGTCAGTGAAATGAATGGTTCAGTTAAACTCAAAGTTCAGAAAGTCCTGAAGCCTGCTTCTGAGCACCAGTTAAGGTGATGAACAGCGTGCTGCATAAAATGTCCAGACCGATGATAAAACAACCTGCTTGCTGTGTGTCAGCCAAATGTCATTTTTCTCTCTCACAAACAACTACATTGTCCTCTACTCAGATGAAAAATCGAATGAATACTATGATCTTAGCAACATTCTCCTTTCAGTGGATGGATGGCAGAGAGGATAAACAGAATAAGCAGGATAAGACTTTATCAAGATCTTTTTGGTTAAGAAAAAGTCAGCTTTTAGCTGGGCATGGTGGTGCACGCCTGTAATTCTAGCACTGCGGGAAGCTGAAACAGGAGGATTGCAAGTTTGAGAAGAGCTTTAAAAAAGTGATTCAGCAAGAACTTGTCTCAAAATAAAAGGTAAAAGAAGGGCTGGGGATATTGTTCAGTGCGAATGCTCTGGATTCAACCCCTCTTACCTTCCTCTCCAGTACACACGCGTACATACACACACACACACACACACACACACACAGGATCAGGTCTTTAAACTTTGGTCAAATTAGAGTTTCACTTTAAACAAAACAAAACAAAATTGACAAAGAGCTTGATTTTCCTGTAAAGATACACATTAGCAAATTAGCTGCTCATTAATTAACATAAGTTATTGAACCCTTACTGTCTATAACTCAACACCACAGGGTATAATAACCAATAAGCCTCAGGGAACCTAAGAGACAGACAAGCATATTTTGTCACTACTCAGGTTGTGCTCAGGAAGGCTGTTGAGCATGAAAAGGGCAACTTGGAGGGACAGGATTAAAACTTGCAAGGGGGAAATTCTTTGCATATGCTGAGATGTGCATGTGGGGAAAAAGCTCAGAGATCACCTCTATGGTGTGTCTAAACTTTCAGCTCAGCCTGTCCTTGCATCTTTTGTGACCTCCTGAGGTCCCTTCATCCAGATTCTACCCTGGAGCCTTTGCAGTCTCTTTAGCATGAGGACCTCCTGTTGAGCTGGATTTTTCGCTTTGCTGTTTTGTTGGTAGGTCGATGTCTGTTGCTCTCCTAGAACAGTGCAGTTGGCTTTGCAAAGATACTGTGTATAACACAAGTCTTAATTTCATCTTGAAATCTTGGCAATTTGAGTTCCAGAAAAACAGTGCTGTAGAATCCCTGTGACTCTGCTTCCTCATCTGCTCCTACCACCACCACTCATGATGTGTCCATCCATTCTTCCCAGAGGAGTCCGTTCTGCTGCTTTCTCCTTTATCATTTTCTCCTTTCCTGTCAGGCCTATTTCTTCTTTTAGTGCTTTTTGCTTTTGCTGCTTAACTCCCAGCACCAGGAACAGGATGGAGAAATTCACCACCCATCTCTGCTCCTTGATCTCTAGGGTGGTATGTTTTAGTCCTCTGGGCCAACTGACTTGGCCTTTTAAAATGAAAGTGAGGGGGAGGGTGGAAAGGGAGGAAGGTTCCACAATGAAATTTTCTTAATGTGCGATTCAAACCACAACTGCAAAGAACATCTGTTTTGAAGTTTGGTGTTGTCTTTGTAACCTAAGAGAAAAGCAGGGTAAGATCAGAGGGAGGTTGTAGCCTTCCACCAGGATGGAACCACCTGCAGCCTTGGGGGCAGCGTGGGAATCCTGTTCCAGCCGGGTGTGGAACCCTTGCTAGGAGCCTGGTTCTCCACTTCTGCCGTGTTGTTAAAGAACATTGTTCTCCTGCTAATGCCACCATCTCTGCACCACCTCACGAGCCCAACTTAGGACAGCTTAAATTGGAATGCAAGTTATGTGATCTGTACAGCTTCGTGGGGTAGCCCGTGTTCAGCATTATTCAGGCCCAGAAGAGGGCAATAATCATAGGAAACATGCTCAGTCTACTTCGGGGAAGCAAACAGATCATGGGTGTGGAGGAGGCCTCCAAACCCTGCAGCCTTGATTGACAGCTCCTCATCTCTTTCTGTCTGAGCCCAGGCTGATTTGCTGCAAGAAGAATACGTGATGTCTAAACTGATGGATTTTAAAATGTCGCCTGGTCTGTGGATTAGGCCAATCCATCCCACATTGTTGGGGCTGCAGATGCAGTTGAATGGTTCATAATTATAGTCTAAAGAAATTGCAGACAGCAATAGAGCCAACCCAGACCCTTTTTCTCCTTATAGCCCATGCCAAGCTGTCTCCCACAGGGAATAATAGCATGGTTATCCTAAAATGTACTTGTCCTACGACAATACATCTAGTGCACAGAATATTGTTGGATTTTGAGAAATTGAGCCAATCATCTGTCTGTGCCCATGAACAAGCAATCTTGCTTTGTGCCTCAAGGGAGTCTGGAATAGACCTAGCTGAGTGAGCTTAACTTCTTTTGCCAAAGTGATCCCTGTAAATGCCAGGAGGTGCCACAGAAAGAACAGCAATTTGCTTTTAGTCCTGACACGGCCTTGAGATTGTGAGGTGCTCAGCAGGATGATGCACTCACCCCCAAACTCTTCTTTCTCCTCTGGTAAACAGAAAGACTGCTCTTGGACATCACTAAGGGGCTTCTGTCTAGCTCGACCATGTGATCAGTGAATATCTAAAGTTTTGTTTCCAAAGAGGCACCACAATGTGATCTTCTTTCAGGGTCCGAAGTACAGCATTTCTGTGACTAGTAAGACAAACACAAATGTATTTTCTTTTCCAATTAGGTAGTACTGGAATATTGTGAGTGAAATCAAAGTTGGACAGTTCCCAATTCAAGAAAAGAGGAATGGACTTATACAGATTTTTACATTAAAGGTGATATCCATCCTGATCTTTCTCTGAAGAGTTGTTCCAAACTATTCTGCAAAGATATGACCAGAGAAAAAGATCTAACATGATTTCATGCATATTCTATGTTGCCCTAGATCTTAAAGACAATAATAATGATTGGATATTAATTGAACACTTTTTTGACTTTTGCTAAGTGCTTTGCACATATTGTCTCATTTAATCCTCCAAATTGCCTTAAGGGGAAGGTGCTATTGTTTTTTCTGCTGGAGCAACTGAGTTTCAGGATTGTTTCAGTGACTCACCCATGTTAATTCAGCAGATTAGTTGATAGATCTAGAATTGGAATCTCACTAAGATCTCAGTTTTATTAAAGTTTTCCAGGGAAACAGGCTACCAAGTCTTCTCCTTCCTCCTTCCTTTCCCGCTTCTAACTGCAGCTGTCTTATAACTCATTGTTTATTGTACCTTCTCAACAATAGCTAATGACTCTGTATTAAATGCTAGGGATAGCCTGGGTGACTTTATTCCCCGAAGCAGAGAAAAGGCTGTGACACAGAAAGGTTAAGTGACATTGGTGAGGTCACAGGGTCAACCTCCAGTAAGCCGCTACCTTTGGAATCTGGGACTCTGGTTCTTGAACTGACCTAAGGCCCTTTGTAATCTAATTGTAATTAAGAATATTATTCTAGTTTTCCTTCCTATCTTGGATTTTTCTTTTAATTGCTGTTTGAAAATGGTAGATATTGAAACTCCAGGTAGTTTTCTTCTCCAGTGTGCTTTTTAATGACTGAAAAACCACTTGCTTCAGAGTTAAGCTTTCTAAGCCTCTTTCTGAGTGTGACAGGGACTGTTGCATTTTCTCAAACAAAAATGAGACCACAAATGAACAAATGAAGCTCAGAAAGGTTGTTAATTGAGAGCTTGAAAGCTTTTTTTTTTTTTAAATCTTACATTTATACCAGTAAATCAACATCTGTGAGTCATAAACACGCTGTGGATCAACCGTTAGTGGTCTGGATGTTTTTGTGCTTACCTTAGGTAAAGTATACCTCAGAGTTTAGTGCAAAACCCAGAGTCTTTGTTCTGTTGAAGTTCATGATTCAGCAATAGACAACATTCTAGCACACTTCTGGAGTGAGAGCCTGTGTCTTCCATGACTGAAATTAAGAGTATTTTTCTTTTTCTTCTTCACTCAGGTTGCTGTGCAGTTGAGGAAGGAGCATAAATAAAGGGAAAAGTTTATGTTTTTTACAGACTGCATGTGTTGAAGGAATTCCTGCATAAAGGGGACTGTTTTGTTGATGTCATTCATGTCTTGTGTTACACTCTTATCCTCCAATTCCTGCAGACTTTCCATGACCTTTTCTGACTTGATGGTCCTAGTTTAAGGAGTGTCAGCACTTCCTTGGATGTAATTAGCTGAAGTCCAAGGAATATTTAAAATGTAAATCTGTTTCCTCCCCAGTGCAGGAGGAAAGGACCCTGTATTATAAGCAAAAGCAAAGAAGCACTTGGCTTTTTTTCTCCTGAGTTCCTAAGAATCATCAGACATACTGTTGAAATATCATGCTTAAGTACATGAAAGGCAAGGCATGGCTGCTTCTGTTCTGTTGGTAGGGAAGCTAAGGCACATGTGAACCTGAGTAGGTATGAGTGCTGGGGATAGACATTCTGCTCTACTGTGAGAGAAAAAGTGCAGATCTAAGCACAGGCTTGCTGACATCTTTTGGTCCATCTTTACAAGCCATGGCATATCAAGCTCAGCCTATAAATTAGGGAAAGTCACTAGCAAAGTAGAAGCCACTCATCCAGAAAGCTGATAGTTCCTCATTCAACACACAGTGATTGAATATCTGTTATGTCTTACACACTGGGCTAGTTTTTCTCTTCTTTTCTTTGCTTTTTTAAGGATATAAGATAGAAATGTCATTTAAAGTTCATAAGAACGTGCAGAAACATGTGCTTGTGCCCTACAGAATAAAAGTGTCATTTATCAAAACTGATACATCAGGGATGACATAGGCCTAGATTGGACTGTACATGTCCTAAATATGTAAAAAATATTTTAGCACAACTTTATTAGTGTTCCTTATCCTAAGGGAAGTTTCAACCAGATTCAAGGTTAAATACATAACTTCTGATAATGTAGATATTTGTGCAGAAGTAACCTTTCTAGAGGTCTGTCATGACTCCTGGCTATCTCTCCAACACTCCTACCCCACTCAGCCCATTCCCTGATTTGGACATTCAAACATTTTGAGATTCTGTGCTTCAGGACTGGATTAGAAACAAAGCCCGTTGGCTAGTTGATTTGTCATTGTTGAAGAATTAGAAGAAGCAAATTCCCTCATTGCTAGAGTGGAACATGTTTACTTTTGAATTCTGGTGGGCTTTTTAAAGTGCTTCGTATGGGTGAATGGCAGCAGCAGTGTTTAGGCTAGCTTGGGAGAAAAGTAGGGTAGCAGATTGGGGAAGAAAAGAGTTGTTCTGAGGAAAATTCATCTGCAAACAGAGAAATGCTCACACTTGAATTAAAACAATACTAGCTTTTTCTTGAGGCAACAGCAACAAAATCCCCAAAAGCAGCTCTTGATTTGTTCAGTCGTCCTGATGTCATCATAGTGAGTAAGGCAGGACTTGGTTCAAGATTCCTTTCTTTGCTGCCTGTTTGGGTGTGTGAATGTACAATCCATTCGTCAGCTGTTTCCCTAAGCTTTTCCCAGGCTCGGAAGTATCTGTTCTTGTCATCTAGAGGCCAGCATTGTTTTCTCATACCTTCTGGAAACACAGCTGGATTGCAACAGTCTTTGTTCTTTCAAAAATTAGGATGACCACATACAAATATTTTCGTCTGGTCAATGAAGAAAGGGGGTAATCTAGAGCTTGGACCAGGAGTTAAGAGATTTATTTCGTGTTCCTGGCTCCATCTCTGATTTGCTATGGGAAATTTTCAAGTTACTAATGTTCTAAAAACAAAACAAAACGGGTGAGATGCAGGTGAGCACATGTGTTAAAATTTACCAGAATCCGAGGTTATGCTTAAAGGCAAGTGGTGGGAGTTCAGCATATGCTTACAAATCAGGAAACAGTATTAAAAGTAGCTTTTCCTGAGGCTGTTCTGGAAGATTTATGTTAACTCTTTTGGTTAATCAGAGGTAGATTTCGGCACCTGGCTGCAGCTATGTATGTAATTCTGTGATTTGTTAATTAGGATCAACTAACTGCGTTTATTATTGGAGTTTATACTTTGTGTTTCCAAACGTAACAGGAGGTGCACATTCTGATTCCGTCATGGTCTGCCAATGGCATACTCCAGAAATTCAAACCAGAGCCTGGGCATCATCACTTTTTTTGGTAGCAGGGGTGGCAAGAGAGCTGTCAGTTCTATCTAATAGAGTCTGGGATAGACAAAGTTTTAGTTTTCACTTCCACCTACCCACCGCTTTGGTAGCCCTGGAAACCCACAATTTGGCTCCGTGGAGGGAACTACATTTGGACTCCTCCGGTAATACAGGAGCATATGGGCCTGTATCTTAGGGTCTCCGGTAGGCTGACTTAGGCTTGGTCCTGATCAACCTCCTAGAAGCCAGATTTCTACCCAACAGCGCAGCTCTTCCCTTAGCTCTTCCTAGGGCAGGTTTTGAAACCCTAAGACTCCTCGGGAAGCACCGTCGGGCTGGAGTCCAAGATCCAGGAAGCCCTTGGAGGACAGGAGCTCGCGAATCCCCCGCCTGTGCCCGCCCCTTGGTCCACATGGCTCACGTCCTGAGTGTCAGTCTTTGTGAATGAATGATGTGCGTACACTGGGAAAACTACGCTGCTCCTGGGAGGGGGGCAGCAGCGGGTGACCAAGTCTTCAGGAATGCGTGGAGAATCAGGCGGACTTTCCCGGATCGGAGGAGGCAGCTCCTGCGCGAAGCCCGGGCTCTCAGACTCCGCGGCCCGAGCTCTCCGCGCTGAGCAGCCAGGCGCCCGCACCCCTCCTGCCCTGCCCTTCCTTTCGCTTCCGGCCGAGAGCGGCGATTGGCTGCAGGCGCTCGGCCCCGCCCTCCACGCCCCGCCCCTCACTCTCCCCTGCGGAGCGCGCCGGGCGGGCGGCAGGCCACGCCCCGAAGGGCGGGGCAAGCGCGCAGGGGCGGGGCGAGCGCGACCGGGAGCCGGCGAGCGCAGCAGCGCCGGCGCTGGCGGAGGGAGAGGAGGGCGCGGGCGCGGCGCGGCCAGGCTGGACCCCGAGCGCGCTCACTGCTCCGCAAGTGCCAACTTCCAGGGGGACGGTGCCCGGCGCGCATCGTCCTGGCGCAGGGCACGCTCGGCGGGAATTTGAGGTTTTTTTTTAGGAGGGAGAGTCAGATTTTCGCCTCGTCCCCTTTCCCTTGTTAGAAATCCCCATTAAAGAGAAAAAAAACCGAGTCACAGCAAACTTGCTCTCATCCCGTCTGTCCCCCACTGCCGGCACCATGAAGGCGGCCGTCGATCTCAAACCGACTCTCACCATCATCAAGACGGAAAAAGTCGATCTGGAGATTTTCCCCTCCCCGGGTGAGTGGCGGCTGCGAGGTCCCCGCCCCACCGCGCTGGGTCCCCCGCGCCAGTCGCTCTCCGCTCTGCCCTGGGGCTGCGCGTCCCGCGGGCGCCGGGATGCTGCGGCCGCGGAGGGCGGAGGCAGGAGGACAGCTGGTGGCCGGGGCTCACTGTGGAGGGGGTGTTACTTATTTTCACGGCTGTGTTTTTGTGAGTTGTGGGGAAAAGCTTGTAGAATGAATTGCCAGTGTCCCGTTCCTGCTTTTTTTTTTTTTTCCCTAATGGAGCGAGAACCCTCTGGCCTTATTTCTTAACGTTACCCAGGGGTTGCGATCCTCTGGCCTCTGTCTCCCAGCACTGGAGCTGGTGGGACGGCCCTGGGCGAGAGCCGAGAGGGTGCCTAACAGGCTGGCCTTCAAGCACATTTTCAAATGTCTTGCCTTCCAGAGCGTCCGTGTCACATGTCCCCGTGCTTCTAGCTCTTCTTTTTAGACTGAGAGGTAGGAGGAGAGCTGAAATGATCCTATGAACTTTGGCGAAATCCGCTTCTGTTCATATACTGCTCCGACTTTCCCCATGTTTCTGTTCCGTTGTAAACTTGTCCTGTAGTACCAGGAGAGTATCCCAGTGCAAGCTGAGACTTTGTGTCTTTGGCTCAGGGTATCCGCGGACTTGGTTTGTAAGGCTTTGAGGAAGCCCCAGATAGGACAGAAATTGCATTTTGTCCTAGAAATTTTGGTGCAAAGTAGATGGAGTCCGACTCCAAGGGATTCGTGAAACCGCAGCCATTTGAGAGGGAACAGGGAAACTGCCAGCTAGCCCTGGGGATTAGCGATTGGTGGTGAAAGTAAATAGAGGGAGGAGAAGGTGCCGCATTCTGGAAAATAATTAATTGTACTAGCACACATCTCTTTGTATCTGATTATCCGTAAGTTTAGTTGCTGGCTTTTCTTTGCCTCTGCAACAATTAACTGCTTATCCTAACCCTTTCTTAACCTGCTCAAACTTTTTAACACAAAGGAAGCTGATGTTTTCTTATCCTGGGACCCTAGACATTAAGTCAAGTCTCCTTAACCCTAACATTGTAGCCCTGGGTTGTTGTACACGAAGAAGGCTGGGCTTGTTTCTTGTTAGCAGGATGGTGATGGTCAGAGCTGTGCTGTCATCAGTTAGCAACCTAGGGACATTTGAGGCGCTTAGAGCTACAGTTGAGAAATTGCCCTCGTGGTTGTGTTTCGGGGCTCAAGAAAGTGTGAATAAATTGTAATAATTGATTCAAACCATGCAGAGATTTAGAAGGAGAGTTCACAGCAAAGATACAAACTCGACTAGGATGTCTTTTCCGTTGGAATGGCCTGTGTATATGTGTTATGTGTGTTTATGGGCAAGAGACAGACTTTTGTCATCTGGGAAATATCATGTCGATATGTCAGTTGACATACCTACAATGGATCTTTCATGCTGGGAATGTGCCAGAGCCTCTGGCAACACATGTTTTAGATCACTGTACACAGCTAAAGCATGTTTCTTTGTAATTTAATATTAAATATTAGAGACTTAAAGTATATGGTGCTATATTTCAGTTATTTGTAAAAATAAACCCTGAGCACCTAACTTTATTTAGCTTGCCCATGTGTGAGGTGGGTACAGTAAGGCTCCATGTTGCAGTCAATATCCGTTATCCTAACTGGTTTTACAGTGGCTTTCTCCTTCAAAAAAGGTTTCCAAGCCACTGGTCAGGTTGAGTAAGTGGCCACCAATAAAATTTCAGCTGGCCCAAGAAATCAGACAGTCATCTGCCATTGTAATGAGGTTTGATTTTTAACACTTGCTTGAGGAGAAAAAAGCAGAAGTTTAAAGGATATGCAGAATGTATTAAGAAATTTTTGGTTCATTTTTTTCTGGACTTTAGTTGCATATAATATGTAAATATTATACCCATATCTCAGAGAGGGAAATAGAGATACAGAAAAGATAAGTAACTTATGTAAAAATATCTGGCGAGTCAGGGGCTGAGGTAACTGTTTCTAACTTCTTAGTGTGCGTTGCTGTAATTCTGCAACATACCTTTAAAAAGCTTCGCAGAGGAGCTCCAAAGCGAGACCCGAGTTTGCAGGTGCAAAGACTGACAGAACCCTGGTCAGGGCTGCCAGCTTTCGCTGGTGGAAGGAGGAGACATGGCATGGAGGTTTGCCTTGCTCGTTGGCCCATGTAGGACATGCGTTTAAAGTTTAACTGCTTGTAGTGTGGCTTTGCATCCACAGCTGTGACTTCAGGATTTGTCGGAAAGATTTCTCTGGATGCTTCATTTCTTATGTGTGGAGACAGCTTGTGTGGGATCTTATTTGGCTTCAATGATTAAGTCAGAATTTCCTTTCTGCCCCTTTCCAAATTTATGAGCTAAAGAGAAGTAGTAGGGAGGTGGGTGTTTAAACGGGAGTCCGAAACCTGGGATATTTGCCTGCTTTTGTGGTTAGGGTCTGACCAAGAACCTTTATTCACTTTTGTTCTAGATTGAGACCTCACAGGATTCTGACAGCATTAAGTACCAAATTAACCTGCATTTTGAAACAATGCTGGGACTTAGTTTCCCTTGTATGTGGAAAGAACTTTATAGTGTTGGAGTGCTCTGTTCTCAGATCTTAGGTAGCCTAAAACCAGCCATTGAGTTATTCCTGCTTCTTTCTTGGTGTGGAGCCCGCTGAAGGGGCTGAGGCCACCAAGGCTGGGTGCCAAAGCAAACACATTCCCAAGCTGCTTAAGTTTTCCTCTCCTTCCCCATTCCACTCCGTTTTCATGGTGAGATGAGCCTAGTGTGCAGATAATAGCAGCAGTTCTAATTCTGGATGTTTCCCCATTTATAGGAATTCGAGGACCCGACCTAACCCCCTCCCACCCCACTTGCGCGTATCCATCCAGCGGGGCTCTTTATTGTCCTTCGACATAAGAAGAAACTGTCATTTTTCTGGTTTGGACAGTCTTTATATCTTCATCAGTGTAGACAAGAAAGATGGGCAGAGCTGCCCAGCCTTTTAGGATCCCTTGCTCACTCTGCTCCTAGATCTCCACTGACCACATTCCATTAGTGACCAAAGAGCCCAGTGGTTCAGAGCATGGGTCCGGAGCCAGCCTGTCTGGGTGTGAATCCCAGCTCAGATGCTTAATAACTGTGTGACTTTGAACAAATTACTTAATCTCTCTGTGGCCTAGCTCCAGCATATGCAAAATGAGTATAATTATTGTTTTACATCATAGAAGTGATATGAGGATTAAACTATGAATATGCACAAAATCTGAACAAAGTGCCTGATCTGTAATAGGGTCTAACTAGAAAGCAAGGCAACAAAACATATAACCTTTACTCGTGTAGAATTTGCCAAGATCTTTGAAATATTTGATAGTGGATATAATATAGTGGTTGCATTGTGTAGCTTCCCTAAATCTGTTATGTATGAAGAAAAGAATTACTGGGAACTTTTTCACCTGCTTAGCTGAGAGCTAAGGCTCCAAGAAGCAACATGGCGAGGAGGTAACTTTCAGAGTGTCTTGGGACCCACTGATCACAGCTAGAGGTCCACGTGTGGATCAGTTACTTTGGGTATATAGATTGTCAGTTACCCAGAGCAGGATGTCTA
>RJWT010000210.1:0-50566 GCA_004365215.1 Cuniculus paca | reverse complement strand
TCAGAATTTTCCAGGAAAGAGAGCCTGTCTGTTTCAAAGACTATGGAAGATAAATCACCAGTGCCTACAATAGTAGTATAATAACAGATGCTTCTCAGGTTTGCAGAATGAATAATCTGTGGCTGTGGTGGCATCCCATGAGCTTGGGTTGAAGGTGGATTTCCCCTCTTTCAAAACTATTAAGACATTTCTGAAACATATGGAACTTGTGTTGTGTAACAGGGATGGGGGAATATTATGTATTTTCTGCATTTTTAGGATAAAGAAAATGATATTCGTAGAGGTGCATACTTTGTCTTGGGCTACACTTCAGAAGCTTACAAACTGAGGAGCTATTGCAGGCACTTGGTACCTACTGTAAAAGCGCCATGTGATTCTTAGGAACTCTGAGAATTAAAACATGAATCTCAGGAGAATGCAGTGCTGGGTGATGCTTTGGGGTCCAGGAAATACAGGGGCTTCCTGCCATCCTTGCAAGTCTCCTCTGAGCTGAATCCGTTGGCCCTGTTGCCACTCGAGTGCTCCAGATCACCAGGCCTGACCACTCAGATACTGTGCCATAGGAAGAAGCTTAAAGGTTCCAGCAACTCCGATGTCAGACAGCAAAGCAGAGAACCAGGATTCCTGTGTTTTCAGTATCTTCCAGAGGGTGGTTGTATTCACTTCCAAGGTCACTCCTTCCCTGAGCCTCCAGATTCTGCCCATTTTACCTTCTGTGTCACTAATGTGACTCTGTCGCTTTGCTCACAATCTGGATGACGGGAGATGCTGATGGACAAACCAGTGCGATTTCCTAAGGCAACTGAAGTTCATTCTTCTGTTTGCAAAGAGGCTGTGAGTAGTTACATTTGCTGTCTACATAATAAAAGTTTTGATCTTTCCTTCTGAAATTGAGCTTTTTTTACATTTTTGTCATGTATCAAGGCATTTTCATGGTGTAAGGAGGGAAGGACAGCCTGGGATTCCGCCTGTAGACCTGCTGGCCATCCACAGTGTGTGGCTAATGGAGAAATACACTCCCTGGCTCCTCGGGGCTAAGGTATTGGTTCTTTGTCAATGCACTGTAGGACATTTTCCAAAGTACTTAGCATCCTTAGGCCCACAAGGTCATCATCACAGAGAGGAATTTGTGTATGCACAGCACAGTCCTTGTGTTTTTATTCCCAATTCTCTTCCCAGAGAGAATCCCTGATAGGATTTGCCTCTGTGTTTGCGGTATTCTAGGTCTGCCCTTTGCTTACGGCTGTTACACAGTTCCTAGTTCAGGATTAGGAATGCTCAGACTATTTCAGATCTGTCATTTTTACCTGTCATGTGTCTGTGGCTCCTTTTCTTAGTTGGGTTGAAGATACCTTTTTTTTTTTAAAAGTCAGTGAATATTTTTCAAATTGTCATTAAGTTATTTTATCTTGATTACTTTTCTTTGCGTAGCTGTGTTTATCTGCAGTATATTTTTCTTCTAATTGCATAGCTTATAGTCTCCACACAGAAATGCATTGGTAGATAGTAGAGGTCATTGTAAGTCTGATTCTATTGGCAGAGATCCATGCTTACAGATATACTTGGACCATTGCTGCACAAGTCATAAATATTTATCATTTAGCCAACTCTGTCCGATTTCCCAGGTTCTTCCCATTTGCTACTGATTGAGTTCAGCTTGTCATTTCTCAGTCCAAATGTTGCTTCTTTCGGCTTATACAACTTTTTTGAGTTGTCTTTTTCTATAGCATTCAGTTTTGTCTCTGAGTTGTAAAATACTGACCCAGAGATGGCTTTTGACTTAAGTAACAGGAGTTTTTAGGCTATTGTATTTCAGATAGGCAGAAGGGTCATATAATTTACCATACAAACTAGAACACTTATGAGAGTGGCAAGGAACACTACTGATAATCACACCAGAATAATAAGACATAAACTTGGATACTCCCAGCTGATGAGGGTTACCCTGCTTAGGCCCTAAACTTGGACTCTTATACTTCTTAGAATATCTCATTTTAGTTGCTAATCTTAGGACAAAGTAAGCAAGCAGGACCAGATTAAGAATTTGAAGCAATTTAAGTTCAGCGTGGTTTTCCCCAACCATGAGTTATATTTGTAAATTTGTTTTTGACGCATTGTATAGTATTTCTCAGCTTCTGAGAAATAACTCAAAGCCAACCTCAAACGAGTTTACATCAAGCTTTTGAAACTTCTTGGTAGCTTTGGGTAGCTGTGGCAGCCGTTAACTTTTGCTTTGCAGGGTTCTGGGGAGGAACTGTAAACCTTTTGCATGCAGAACGTGTGTGCACATGTGAGGGAAAGAGCATGAACTTTTGAGTTGGGGGGAAGTGCCATCATTATATAAGTGGGGGCAATTAAAAGTTTTTATTCTGCTTTATTTTAGTGCTTCACCAAGATGAAACATTTTACTGTTGCGATGAAAAGGCATAAAAAAGTGTTTCTTTTTTTGTACCTTTAAAATGGGTGAAAATAAAAACAAAAGTAAGCAGCAAGTCCTTCGTTCTTCAGGACAAGAGGAGGGGAATGTCGAGTTCGAGTCTAACATCCTTTTTGGCTAAAAAAAAGAGAGAGAGAGATAGAGAGAAAGGAGGACAGGAAAAGAGTAACAAAGCATGAAAGAACCAATGAAAGAATAAAAGAACAAAAGGAAGTGTTTAAAAAGGGATGAAAGCATTTAAGTGGCATTTCATAGGTTTCTGGAAAAGTCCTTGGTTGGACCAAGCATGGAACTTGACCCAGCGTTCTCATCTCAGGTAGCTCAGTGGCCAACCTTGGACCTGTGGTTTTTGCTCTTTGTTGATGCGGCCCTTTCTGAATACTTTGAACTTCTCGTGTTTGTGCTGCTAGTTAGGATAGTGTGGATGACATCTTCCCTGTGCTGCAGGAGCTTTTGTTGGCTAACTGCACAGGAGGACTAGTGTTTGGGTGACAGTGGACATTGAACCTTCAAGAGTTACGCCTTCCTTTGGGTCCCCCAATGTGTAACTGCTTCTTTTCTCCATGGGGCCTTGCTACGGTGTTTAACTTCATGAAAATATGTGTGTGTCAATGGCTATTTGCATTTTCTGTACCTCCTGGGCTCTCTCTTCCAACAGTGTTAAGGCTAGAATAGTTTCATGGGCCCACTTCATGGAGAAATGGGCATTTCTGAAGCATTCGAAGGAGGAGTCTGAACAGGGAAAGCATTATTTTTAATATAGGAAATAGCATGAGAAGAATGCTGCAAGTTTGGGCTGAAAGAAAGGCTTATCTAAGCACTGTAGCAAGGGAAGGAAGAGGGAAGTGTGAGGCCAGGACCAAAGAGACAGCGTGTGGAATTTCAGGATGTATTGGACCTTTGAAAGCAACAAGATTTTAAGGATAGAGCAGTGTTATCGAATGGGCTTATGAGAGAGATGGTTTTTCTTGTTTGCATTATTTTCCCTCCCACTCATACTGTTAGTTGTTAAAACCTCTTTATCAGTTTATCAGAATAGGCGTTAAACCTCAAAGAACATGACAAAATCAATCAGGTACATATTTTCAAGGTACGAATGGAAAATAACCTAGGTCAGGCAGGGGTGTCTCTTAAACTTCAAAACTGTTTGCAAATACATGATTTTTTTCTTTTTAAAATGGTAATTATTAACTCATTCATTGTACTGATTAATGAATTTAAAGTAATTAAAATAATTCAGAGCATAAGTGATCATTCAAGAGACTGGTAAATTTCTACATTCTTTTGGTAACAGTTCAGTCATGGGGGAACCTGGGGTACCTCTGTAAAGGGGAAACTTCTTCAGGATGAGGTATTAGAAACTGATGCACGTGTCACTGCTGGGGAAACTGAGGCATGGTGTCTCAGGGTAACACTGGCTTAAGAGTTACACTTTTCTCTGCGTCCTTCAGTGTGTAACTTCTTCCTTTCTCCATGGCCCCTTGTCACAGTGGCTGTGACAGGTGGCTCCGGTGCGGGGTCCAAGCCAGAGGAAGGAGATGTAGGTTAGAGGTCCAGTCTGTGCAGCAGCCAGCACAGCTGCAGTCTCAGGGCAGAGCAAGTGGTCTGATCAAGGAACGTGTTTCATCTCAGCCACCTCTTCTTGTTGCTCTGCTGTTGAGAAACCGTCCGCTCCTGCAGCAGGAATGCATGTGCCGGGAGCCACCCAGCGCCTCTTCCCGACAAGCCCAGTGAGTCAAGGGCCTCACCACTGTTTGCACAGAGGGAAGGGCCCAGGCCTGCATGCCAGGCTGGTCACAGAGCGGTGTCTGGGCAGCAGCCAGCTGACCCTTCGCGGGCACAGGCTGCCCAGCAGAGTCGGGGGTAGGCGAGGTGCCACCTGCCTCGGCTTCCCCAGGCGCTTCAGAAGCTAGAACTGGGTGTGAGGTGTGGTAAGCACAGGCCACCTTGCTTCCCAAAGGCTGCTTCTGTGGTGGTAGCAGTGTGGCCTGTGCACAGCGGTTATCTGAGATCTCATTTTATTGATGTTTTTCTGCATTTTGAAGCAAGATCTGTCATAGCTCCCTTTTTCTTTTTGGAAAGCAAGGTCCTAAGTTTAGCATGGCAGTTATAGGGAAGAAAACAAGGAAAACTGTCGCTGATGACAGATGATAGAGTTTATGAGCTGGTACTTGTGTGGCCACTTCTCATTTCTACTCTTCTGTACTATTTTTGCTCTGTTTTGTTTATTTTCTGTTCATTTTTGAATGCTAGCTTTGTGCCAAAAACCTGATTCTTTTTTTTTTTTTAAGAACCTCATTCTTTTACGGTAAACCTTTAATAATGAAGTATTGTTCCCATTTCACAGATGAGCAAAAGGAGAGGTTAAACAACTTGCCCGTGTCTCAAAGCTGCTGAATGGAAGAGTTCACATTCAGATCCCTCTATAGTCAGCTCTAAAATTCTGTCTACTGTCTTCAGAATTCTTACAATCATTGGCTGTTGTTGAATTTGGGGGAAATACTAGGGTCTGTGATATGTATTGTTTATTAATGTATCTTATTGCAGGATTACGGTCTGCTAGTCTTGGGCCGAGTGACATGTGACTGCACTACACTGAAGCTCAGAGTAATCCTTTAAATTACCCATATTCTTCCAGTGCACAGCTGGGATGCCACCCAAGGTTACCTGGTAAAGGGCAAAGTTAGAACAGGAAGGTGGAATTCACCACACTTATTTTAATGTTTCTCTAGTTTGAAGACTATCCAGTACTTTCACTGTAGTAAGGATAGTGATAATAATGAACATTAACATGAGATTTAAGTTCTCACAAGACACGTCTTCTCTCTGCTGGATGGAGGTAGATCGTGTCTAGTATTTTATATACGTAAGGAGTTTCTCACGGTTGGTTAATTACTGAGCTTTGGGCAGGTGGCACTGATCCTTATTACACAATCAGAAAACGTTGACCCCAGCTTCTGGCCAAACTGAATAGGATGGCAAGCTCATCCCTTCTCAGAAAGTAAAGAGAAATGGGAATTATCCCTCAGGCTGCTGGACAGATACGTGGTTTCCTTTTAGGAAAGGTTGACCTTGGACTTTAAGAAATACATTTTTTTCTTTTAATCAAAAGAGATTTGAGAAGAATTTCTACCCAATCTATTTTTTGCAGTATTGAACGGTAACGCACATTTCTTTTGTCTTCTGTGCCTGACTTTCCCCATTTAACAAATGAGGTCCATTTTCATGAGTAGCAAGCACTGCAGATACTTGGAGGAGTGCTTCAGGAAGAAAACCAAAACAAACATCACAAACTTTTGAGTGTCACAGTGCATGTCAGGGAGAGAACTGTGCCTAAGAGGCATATTAAGATTCTTAGATAAGTGATTTTCTCCTTTACTAGTTTCCATTTGGAACAGAGGGCATTTGCTGGGGCACTCTCTCTCCCCACCCCATCCATCTCTGTGCACATGCAGAGTTTAGCAAAGTTAGAATCAGATTATCTTCCTGACTCCAAGTGTTGTTCTTCACAGTAAAGGGAAGCCCGCTGTCCAGCCCTGACTTGTTGTGGTCATGCTGGGAGCAGAGCAATCCCAGGCCAGATGACAGGCTGTTCTCCTAAGGACTGTTCCTTGGCATGTTGCTGTTTCTCTGGGAGAGAGTGGAAATCCTAAGTAGCCAGAAGCACCCTTGGGTGCCTCTGGATTATGGGAAATGTGGAAAGGGGAGTGGTGCAGTAGGGGGTGGTATACCTGGCTATAGCAGAAATGGAGAGAAGAGTTTTAAGTCTGGCCTTTTTTACTCTGAGCACTCACTTGATGCTTGCCTGGACAGCTTTTGAGCTCATAAAGTAAATGCAAGTGTGGCCACAAAGCGAGTCTCCACCTCAAACTTAGGCTCAGGATAGCGCTCCCCCTATTCTGACTAGTTTTGGATCAAGCCTAAGGGGTCCTTTGTCCTATCTTTGCCTGGTTGAACACTTTCTATGCTGGCGTTTAGGCATGTCCTTCTATTCCATGCTGCAAGAATCCAAATACCTGCATCTGTTTTTACTCCAAGCTACCAGATGATTGTCTCGTCTTTTCTACATTATCTCCTAATTCTTCTTGAAGGAGGCTGCTCCTAGTGAGTGAGCTGCCTTTCTTGAGAGAAAGTGGGAGAGTTAATAGGTTCACATTTAGAAAGTACTCTGGAGTCATTGGCGATGCAAGGAGTGTTATTAAATTAGTGGGAGATATGATACAGAGCGGTGATGCAAAATACACATCAGCTCCCCAAGGGTGAGTCATGTATGTGTGTACAGGAAATGCATCCTTGATTTCACATAGATCAAGAGTTCAAGCTTAGACCTCCCTTGTCTCCTAATGGAAATCAAATGTTCTTCAGTACTGCTGCTTGCTTGTTTTTTGTCTCTATACATAGCGGTGTGCCAGGTATAAGGAATAGGAAAAGGAGCTAACATTTATACAGTACCTACATGTATCAGGTACTTTGCAAGGTATTTTGCAGAAGTAATCACATTTTTGCTAAGAAGTTGAATCTTGGAAAAGTTCCCTGTGTTGTAGAGTTTCAAAATTTTTCCCTGTGTTGTAGAGTTTCAAAATCACGAATTTGTGCTGAGATCTTTGCTAATTGCAAATTTTTTTTACTTAGAACCTGTGCCAGCATCCATACAAAGGTCTTGGTTCCTGGGACACTATGCTGTGTCTTATGTTCTTTGTAGGCTTCTCAGTACTATCAGGGCCAGGAAGAAAACATTCAGTTTATCATAAATATTTACCATAGGAGTGTAGAGGAGAAGGCAAGGCAAAAACAAAAACATAGTTCACGTGCATTTTCAAATCCAAGACGGACAAACTAAAGGTGGCTAATAAACTTACTAAACTTGCATCCAGATTTGGTGCTCTGGTCCCCACTTTCCAGATGGGAAATCAAGGACTGAAGTGAGAGCTCCACCCATGCCTGAGAATTTTCCAGGGAGTGGCCATTCAGAGACACAAGTCTAGGCCTCGAGGCCACTTGATGGAACAGGAATGTTTGTAGAAAAATAAACACACACATGGAATGAATCAACATTTACGTGGTAGACCTGGAGTTAACCTCTGTGTTAGTTGGAGTTTTTTTTTTTTTTTTAATAAAATAAAATCCTTCTGAATTTCTAAAGGTTTCTCTTGGGAGATCTTTGTGACTTTTCTGTACCCTCACCCATACTCTTGTAATAGATGAGCTGAGGAAGAACTTCAGATTTTCAGGCTGACTTCATAGTCTCTGAAGGATTTTGGGTGCAGGGTGAACAAAATAGCAAATTAATTGTTAATGAGATCGGTGCTGGCACTCCTGCCCTGGATCCCCAGGGCTCCTACCAGCACGTACTGCTCACTGGCAGGGTGTAGGCAGTAAGCGATGAGCAGAGATGAGCACATCTCTAGTTACCCTCAACTGCTTTGCTTTGTAAGAAAATAATATTTTCGGTGCTTTTATACTCAGCCAATTCCAGGGAAGTAATATTTTGAATTCTGAAAAGCTGGTGCAAGATACACACTAGAAACCACCTGCACAAGTTGGTCACAATATTTGTGACTTCTCCAAAACCCTGTTCCAACAGAGTCTAAATGTAAGTCATCCCATTTAGTAATTGGTATTGGTTATTACATTTATTTGTCATGTGGATTTTTTGTGCCACAGTTTCTACCATAATCTTACAACAGGTAAATTCTCCTTTTCCCATTTGGTAGATGAAGTCAAAGGGAGAGGACATTTAGGATTTTCCACAGTAAATAACCCTTTTGTGCCTGAATGATGCAGTCTTACTTTTATGAGGTTGGTTGTAATAATATTCCTTACGTGAGGCGGGGAGGATAGCCCTGAGTTTGAATTCAGGCTTGCTGCTTACTAATTTGTACTTAGGCAAAGTATTTAACTTCCCTAAACCTTGCTTTTCTGATCCTTACAATGAAGATAATAATAAAGAGCTTTCAAGGCTATTGCTAGGATTAGAGATAATTCCTGTCAAATCCTTTTTTGCCGCCACAGGGTCTCAATAAACAGTATTATCGTCATTTCTCAGGCCGCCAAATTCTGTACAAGCGTGCATTGCTGCTGACACTGTTCTTACTTTAGTGGTTGTTAAAGCTGTGGTTATTGTTAACCTGGTTACAGAAAATTTTCCACTTGACACCCTCAAAACCAAGTGGGCCAGAGCAGTCCCTTTGGCCAGTTAGATTATTTTCCAGTCTGTCTCACACATGCTTATTGCTCTTGCGTTCCACTTGGGTCAGATTCCCAAATCTAGAGCGTTATTTTTCGGCATTTTCTTTGCCACTTCAAGGAGGCAGTTTCTTGGAATCCGTATCAGAATCAAAATTTAGTTCTATTACCGAATTACTTGTCTTGTTCGCGGAATCCTTTCTTTTCTGGCAGGTGACCTAGGAGAATTACAATGGTCCACGTCAGTGAATCGCTTTGATGAATTCGTGAAGATACAGGGGAAACACACACACACACATACAATACTAGCTGCCTTTTCTTTGTTCTAGGGCCCTCTCCCTCCTGTCCTGCACTATCCCAGTTCCAGTGATTTCCATAAAGTGCTTCGGACTTTAGATGCCTGTAGGAAGCATGTACCTTCAGAGTTTCCAAGTTGCTGCCCGCAGTGGTTGATATACACCCAGAATCTGGCACCTAGGAAAGGGGATCATGTGTCTTTAAACAGCTGTGCACCAGTGTGTGTGACTGCACTTGCTAATCCAGTGACTAATTCTGTGTATCATAAAGAAGTAGTAACGAGCCTGGCCACCAAGGCAGGGATGTGTGCCAACTGGACTGGTGTGTAAGGCTCAGAGAATTGTGTTTTGAATACACACATGCACACACACACACACACACACACACACACACACACACACAGAGTTCTCTGAATGTGATCTTTGGTCCCTGAACCAGAATGAGCACTTGCTCTCTTCTGGTTTCTGTCCCTCCTACTCCCCCCACCTCCCCTCCCTTTATTTACTCATCTGAGGGTGGGGCCCTGCTCAGTCTGAGTCAGGACCAGGCAGCTAATCAGAGCCACGATGGGGCATTCCGGGGGACAACTCATGATCCCTGAAGGAAAAGAATTTCCCAAAAAGATTCCTTGCCGTCATCATGTTGTGACTGTGCCTGCCTTCTTCAGTTCCTGGCCAGTGACCCTGCCCCCCACTTTAGGTTTGTTTGCCCCAGGTGTTCCTTGTTCTCCCTTTCTCCCTGCCCTCCTCCCTTGCACCCCAAGGGTTGGGAAAGAAGCCTCTAGCCAGGGGACAAGAGCTGGAGTCTAATGAATCCTCCTCTCCGCAGTCTTATAAATGTAAAAATGTGGCCGGGGATAGAGCTCAGTGGCATACGTGCCTGCCTGGCAAGCGCAAGGTCCTGAGTTCGATTCCAGATACACCACACACACACACACACACACACACACACACAGACACAAGAAAGAAATGTAAAAATGCACATACTACTTTAAAGGGGTGCTGGGGGTAGCCACGACTCAGGGAACTTGAAGAATTTTGTTTGTGCCTTGGAGTCTGTGGCCTTTCCTCTGACTCCTCCACTTAAATGGTTCCAGAAGATGCAGACACCAGGTGTCCGCTCTGGACATGGACCTCACCCAGCCACTCCCACAGCAGCTCAGTGCACATGGCCTGGCTGCAGCCTCGAGGAGTTCCATGTGTCTGAGTGGGCGGGGAGACCTCATCCTCTCCTCCTCTGTTGGCCCCTCTCTGTAGAGCCACCCATTCCTTCCTGGCATCATCCTTGTCGCCCGTGACGTGACTCTGCCCCACACCAGCACAACATTGGGCTCCTTCCTCCTGGCCTCCCACTGTGCCTCTGGGAGCCCGTCCTGTGTTCTGTCTCCCTTGCACATCTTGTGCGCTAGCTGTCATCACAGCGCGCCTCCGCGGTTGAGAGCATGTAGCTATTCCTTGTGTATGTGGGTGGCATTTGTTTTTCCCACTGGAAGTGACCTTCCAAGTGAAGGATCCGTGGCCCTCGGTCACAAGGTAGTCCTGTTCCTCAGGTGGTCAGTAGCTCTCCTCTCTCTTTTGAAATTTAGTTTTTAAAAATTAAGATAAAATCCACATAACAAAATTCACTGTTGAAGCTGTACGTGCAGTTCAGTTCAGCCGAGGAGCAAGAGCTGGGCTCCAGTGGCTGCGTTTTCTCCCTGAGACTCTTATAAATATAAAAATGCAAATATGACTTCAAATGAGTACTGGTCTAGCCACTTCTGGAATTATTTTTGGTTAGGGAACTCGAGATACTGGGCCACTATCTAACTGCAGACTCTCTTCACTGCCCCTAGTCAAGCCTCGTGCCCCTTAGTGGACAGCTTGGAGCCCACACGCAGGGTACCTGCCTCTCCCTGCCCTCCAGGGCTTTGCTGGCCCTCCTCCCCCAGGGCGTAGGCTCCGCTCCCATGTGGAGTGAGCCTGTGTAAGTCTGGGCGGGGATAATGAACGCTTTCACCAGCTGCACGCAGACAGTTAGTCCGGGGAGCTTGGGCTGTGGTGGCTGCAATTTCCTAATGGCTTCCTGATGAGGCAGAGCCATTTATCAGTGGCGGATGAGGGCTGTGCATCCCGGTCTCCCCTTTCCCACCTGAACCAGCCAGATGGAGAGTGGCTTTGGCTGCCTCCCTCTTTGCATTGATCACTTCTTCTCTCCTCTCCCCTTATTGGTCTGTTTTGCCCATTGATCCGGAGACTGGGTCTGCCTGGCAACCAGACAGCCTCCAGGGTTGCTCCTGGGAGAGGCCGCCCTTGCTGTCTCCACTGGGCCTGTGTGGGCGAGACTGTGGGGCAGCAGTGGGATTGTCCAAGTGCTCAAGTCCCGGGTTGGGGCCATTCAGAGAGACCCATTGTGAAAGGCGAGAAGGAAACTGTGCTGGCTTAAAAAGGGCAGCGCTAGGCGTAGCTTGCCTGGGAGCCTCAGCCCTGCACTCTAAAAGAATTTGCATTTAGAAGTAGAGTTGCTTAGTTGTTTGCTGATGGCTGTCAGGCTTTTTTGGGTTAGACAGTTTCCTTGACTAGAGGCTGATTGTATGTCTTGGCTTTGTCACTGGGGTTTGTTGTGTCCCCTGAACCTGTCCCTGGTCCCAGTGGTACAGGAATGATAGTGTGTCGGAACCTCCAGATAACACCATGACTTTTTGTTCTTCTTTCAGTGGGTTTTTAGAGAAAGGTCCACAGATCTGTACAATTCACTGCAGTCTCCACATTTTTCTGGATTGACAAGAATAGCATGCTTCGATTTCAGAGCTGGCCTAACCATGATGTTGTGTGATTGAGTGTCAAGGACTGCTTGCCATGTGATCCCTGGTGTATGATCGTAAGCTCTGTTTAAAGGAAATTTCCAGAGCAGAGTCTGATAATTGTTATTCAAAATTTGTAACCTGCAGTGGGAGCTGATAGCACTGTGGGTCCATAAAGTCCTCTTGTATTTGTTGGATCTTTGGATGGGTTGGTCTTGTGGTTCTTAAGGACTTGGTAGTGTTTGTCCCCAGCGATAAACCAGAGCTTGTTAGTAGTAAAGACATGGAGGAAGCCCTGTCCCTCCCAATCCACAGTGGTAAGTAAACAGCAGTGGTGGTGAGGAAAAAAAAAAAACCAAACAAGGATCGAGAGGTCTAGAATTAGTAACCACGTGACTGAAGGCAAGTTGGTGTCACCTCCCTGAGCTTCATTTCCCCAACAGTAAAAGAGAAAAGTTTGAAGTAGATGACATCTAAAGTTCCTTCTTTATTCTATGTTCCAGGATAGGACCCTCGACTGGTGGCCAGAGCTTAGCTCCTCCTTCCCTCTACAGGCAGCGCCCTTTTCATTCATCTTATGATGATGTCTGGTTGCCAGCAGGGAGAACTTCCCTCCAAGGAGTTGTTAAAATTTTATTGCAAATTCTGTAAATTCTTCTTTTCTGCATTTTGGCTGCAGATAGGGTTTTATGCATCACACAGGCAGAGTGAGGGCAGGGACAAGGAGCAGAGACAGGGGTTGATTAGCTAGTACTCTAAGCCATAGCAAAGGCCAACACTGAAGAGACAGGGGGCCCAAATTACGGACTAGGTAGTTCTGAACAAACCATGGAGTAGCTCAGGATGAAGGATTAGTGGTGAACCTATTGCTGCAGGGAGAGTAACCACAGTCTTTTCAGAGCTTAACTCTTTGGGTCCTAAGTAGCCCCTTCACAGCTCAGAAAATGTCAGCTGCGACTCTGAAATGACTCTCTAAATGTCTAAAGCAACAGGATTTCTGGCACATTAGGGACATACATTTGGGTTAACAGAACTGTGTTGGGTCTGTATTCCATGAGTTGTTGAACGTACAAAGCCTGAGACTAAAACTACAGCTGTTCTGGATTGGGTGGTGCCATTGGGTTTTGGTGTGCTGTGGTGGAGTGCAGGCGTTTCGTTTTTGAAGACTGGGATAGGTCGAGGGAGGGCTGTCTCATGTGCTTGCCAAAACACACTCTGCTTGGGAACTTCTGCATCTCCTCTGATGTCAGCCTTGCTTCAGGGTAGGAATGTGTGTCTTTCTGCCTTCTCCTTACTCTTAGCATGTGGCTTCCATGTGGCTCTCTTGAATTACATGGAGATGAGTCAGCAGGGTTTGTGGAAAGATGGGAATCTGCAGCCTATAGGGAGCAGGGGTGGAGAGGGGTGGAGGAAGAAGTGTTTGAATGAAGTGCTGGACCAGGTCAGGAGGGCCACGTACCCACTCAGATTTTCACTGGCTGGTGTGTTTTAGGTGGTCAGATGGCCCATTTGTGTTTCCATCTCTGCCATCTGCGCAGAATGAAATACGGACTGGAGTGTTTGCTGGCTGGGGCCTTGTACATACCACCTCAGTTATCCGGGTTGAGCAAGTTTATTGGAGTACTCTCCAGGTGGCCTCGATCCCAAGCATCTTGAGTCATGCATGTGCTTCTGCAGTCTCTGAAGGACTTGGTAATCCAGTGCATCCCTTTTAACCATTGCTTGGTCCACTGGGCACAGCAATATCCAGTCTGCTCATCTGCTCTGTGCTTAAACTTTTTAAATGATAAGATATTTATGTACTTGCCGTTAGTTCCCTCCCAACATGGTGACAATACCTGGGATGGTCTCCGTGTAGTATTCTGAGCTATTTAAATGAAAAGGAGGACATGATTTTATTTAGCTTCCTTCCTACTTCAGTGTTGGTTTTTCAGGAACAAGGAAGGAAGTCAGTGACAGGAACTCATGAGGCCGGAGTGGAAAGCTGAAGTCACTCATTCTTCAGGAGATGTCTGCATCGAGCCCTGAATTTCTTGCCTTTGGGAGAGTCTGGCTTTGCCTGTAGAATTCTTACAGCTGTGCGGCTGTCCTGGACCCAGGAGTTCATTGCTGACTGTTGGTGGCCTGCTCATGCTGAGATGGGATGACACTCAGGACAAAGGCAGTACCCGAGCCTGCCTGCAAGGGCTCAGGCTGTGCCTTGCCCCGTTCCTCCTTGTACCAAGCCTCTCAGTTTGGAGTCTATCACAGGCTGGTCTGACTACTGGGGGACCTTTTTAGGATGATTAAAAATGTAAGTGAAGAACTAAAATTGATGATCACTCCAAAATTATGTTAGAGTAAAAGATGAAATTCCAGAAACTTGAGAAAGTGTCAAAAGGAGCAAAAATAAAAGGAAAGATGAGATGTTGCTGCATGTGATTTCAGCTTTTGGTTTCTTTATTCAGCCCCAAAGAAGTGAGGAGGAAACTTTCCCATTTGGAAAAGTTCCCTCAGCAAGGGTAATTAGCAGACTTGATAACACTGCTTTGTTTGTCTGTGGCCTCCCCACCTGCCTGCGACCTGTAGGAGACACTTTAAAAGCTTTGAACTGGGCAGAGCAGCAGTTACTTTTCTGGTCCCTTTTTCTCAGCTGTGGCTCCCCCTTTCTCAACTGTGGTTGTGTTTCAGAAGTAGGCAAGCAAACTTCTTCGTTTGGCTAAAGAGATCCTTTAGGCTAAGAAGGAGCTACGCGACTATGAAAGAAGCCATTCCTAAGCAGGCAGTATTCTTGGTGACCTCATCTTCCTCCCAGCCCAGGTCCAGTTGGAGCTATGCATACGGGGCAGACTTCCAGTTCCTCCTGTCTGGGACTCACAGTGGCAGATATAAATAGACCAAGACTCTGTCTGTAGCATTGTTCGCTAACTGCCCATTGTTTCTGGAAGCAAAGCATTTCTGTGCTGCTTTTGCTGCATGGTCTCTCTCCTCTTGCTCCTCCCTCTCCTTGTTTCCCTTTTTTTCTCTGTCTTGTGCCAAAGTCAGAATCTCAGCTCAGTCATTTCCATCTGTCGCCTTTGCACTTGTCAGGTGCTCAGGGAGAAACTTGACAGGAAAACTGGCTCCACAAAGTAGATCATCTGAATAGGGACCTCGTATTTTGATTCTAGTAATTCTTTTATTTGAGTTTTTCTATGCTATATTTGTGGTCAAGACAAAGATGCATGGATCCGATGATGATAGTAGAGTCAGGAGGATTTGTAACTGGTTGAACAGCAATACCCCAAGGGTCTTGATTAGTGCATCAGTGTCAGAATAATGTGCAGTCCCTGGTGTTATGTTATGGAGCTCAGTACTTGGTCGTTGTCTGTTCAACATTTTTACCAAGGGCTTAGGATGAAGACATAGAAAGCATACTTAGAAAGTTTCGAGTGGTTTGAAGCTGAGATGGATAGCAAATAGGATGAGGATGGATTCGTGATATAAAAAAGATTACATGTGGAAACATGGATCAAAACAAGGTAGGTAAAGTTTAAAAAGGAGAAATGTGCAGACTTAGCTTTGCAGTTAATAAAATTCAATCAGTAGGAACAGAACTGACTCAGAATTCATCTGTGTGGAGGAAGGCTTTGAGTTTTGCAGTGTGCCTGTTAGTGTTATCCTGGTCTTCACCAACCAAAGTTTATCGAGTAAGATGATCATCCTGGTGATCTCATTTTAACTCTGGAGAAGTATGCTATGCACCTGTGGGCTTTTATGATGCTCTTTAGGATCACAGGCATATAGGAATTCTTCTCTGTAGATGGTGGGATGGGGGGCACAGGTGCAAACAATATAACACCATGAATTGTTGGCAGAACCAGACTGAAGGAATGCAAAAGGAGAGGACTAAAGCATTTGAAAAAATGTTAGATGAAGTCTGATTAAATTTGTGCTGCATGGCTTTTGTCAACCAGGTTGATGCGTAAGACACCTGAGAAGATATAGTAGATTTTAATTTAATGGCGATGATTTTTTTTTTTTGAGTACTGAGGACTGAGCCCAGGGCCTTGCCATTGAGCTATATCCACGTCCCCTTTTTATTGTTTATTTTGAGTCAGAGTCTTGCTAAATTTGCTAAGTTACCCCGGCTGGGCTTGAACTTGCAATCTTCCTGGGATTACAGGTGTGCTCCACCATGCCCAGGTCTTATGCAACACCTTAAAATAGTTGTGACTTATAAGTGAAAGGGCATGGAGCAACTGAAGGTCTCATGTGAGGAGAAGAGTGCTCTGCTCTTCTCTAGCTTTGCTCTTCCACTGACTATAACTCATGCCTTTGTCAAATGGGAGGCTTGGGCGGGGTTGTGCATTGGTTCGGTGCCGTGGTTGGCATATGGAGAAACTTTGTCTCTTCTCCAGGGAAAAGTGGGCTTAGTTATTTTATTTTTTGTCTCATTTCCCTGGGTTGAAAGCCCAACAGTCACCCAGCATGAATGTGTATGAGTATGCATTTTCCTTTCTGTCCAGATTTATTTATTAAAAGAAAAACACATCTGCATAAAAAAGCCTTAGAACTCAGGAAGAATGTCCACTTTATTTTTCTTTCTGCAGCACCAAGACATGTGGGGTTTGAGCTTCCTCTGAGGGGTTTTTGAAGACTGGCTTTCATCTCAAACAAGACTTTTTCCCATTGGAAAGATGGTCCTCTTTTGGTTTAAAAATGTATTTATGTAATGTATAAATAAATAAGAAAACGGGGAGAGAATTTCCTTTTAATATTGATAGAAAACTTTGCTTTCTGAACACTATTAATTGGGAGTAAGTTGCTTCTCCTCAGCCTGTTCCCACTCTGCCTTCTGTCTTTATTTTGGACAACGTTTTTCTCATATTCCTTCCCTGCTTTCTCCTCTCTTTTCTGTCTCCTTCTGGGCTGGCTCTTCCCTTTCCTCTCCTCCCTGCTTCTGCTTCCTCTGTGACTGCTTCCCGTGTGGCCGTGGCCCCATCTGCCCCTGGCTCCCCTCTCCTTTGTCAAACCCTCTTCCCCTCCTTCCTGGCTAGCTGCGTGCTCCCTGGAAGAGGCCTGTCTCTGTGTTTGTTTCCTGCGTGGGAGGGAGAGGCAGGCCTTGGGAAAACAGTTCAAAAGTGCAGAAAAACTTTACCTCTTCCAGCCTAAATAAACGGGCTCCACTCCATTTGTTTGCCCAGATTTTTCCGTCGCCCGTGGAGAAAACTCCTTATCCTCCACCTTGTTTAGCCCGGCCTTCCTGGTGATTCTCAAGACCCCTTTCTTCTGAGCCTGTTTTGCCCCCAGACCCAGTGCCAAGTAGGCCCTGGGCCGAGGGCTGGAGAAGGCCAGTGCTGGGTCGGCTGTGCCGTGGCGCCTGTCACTGCGTGTTGCAGATGCAGTCTGCGGAGCTCGGTGATGGAGGCTCTCTCTTCACTCCAGAGAAAAGCAAAAGCAGTGATCTCGGGTCCCATCATTTCTTCCTCCTTTTACCCTGCAAATAAGCACATGTAGAAAACACCTGGCTTGTGTGAGTCCTAGTTGTGTCACCTTACTGCCTGACCATCCTATTTAATTCACTTGTGTAAACTTTGGGAGCCTCAGTTTCCTCACTCATAGGTGGAGATCATACTAACATGTTGGAGATGACACTTGCTAAATTGTACAAGTCTATTCAGATAGCAGTAAAGACTGTTATCAGTAGGAATAAGTAAAATTAAAATAAACTGGTTATTCCAGTCAACCAACATCCTTAGGATCTTAGAGGGTGACACCTCAAAAGTGGTGGAAGTAGTAAAAGCTGGGATAATAAAGAATAAGATGTAGGATGTCAAATATTTTCCATCTTCTTCTTGAGTGGGCTTATCTTAAGTCATGTTAGTGCCAAAAGGCTTAGGATCCTGTCTTGAGTATTTTAGTTGAAGGCAGAGAAGGGCGTTTGGTCCTTCAGAAGTGTAAGGGCGGGAAGAGGAACTCATCATAGTGTGCTTGTCTCCCCTGTGCAGGCCCAGGGTTCTGTCCTCAGTACCAAAGAAAGAACCGTGGTGCAGGCTACTGTGTCATCCAAAGGACGCAGTGAGCATCTGCAGAGCTGTGGGATTGAAAGGACCCAACTCATGCATTTCACCTTAGTAATACGGAGATGGCGAATCTGTGTTTTCATGACAAACAAATCCCACCCTTCTGGGTCATTTAGGAGTTAACTATATAAAAATGCTGTGTGGTGAATGTCAGGTGTTGTCTTCTGTATGGACAATACTTTGAAACATGGGAAGCACTATATGAATGCTTAAATTGATCACCTAAGATTTTTATGCTTCAAGATGATTCCTATGTGCAGGAATCTCTGTAGTTAAAATATTCTTTAAAATTTTTTTTCTTTTGTACTGAAGATTGAACCCATGGTCTCACAAATGCAAGGCAGGTGTTTTCCTGCAGAGCTATACCACCAGCCCACAAAACATTCTTTTAAATTATGGAAATATCATTAATTGGAAGGCTTGTAAACAACTAGGGTACAATGTAACTTGAGTTTTGGAAAACTCCAAACATGTAGAAAAGAGTTTTGAGTACAACATTTTACTTTTCCGTTGTGCCACACTGGTTCCAAGATGGTACTCACAGGACGTTTTTAAAACTAAAAGTCCACTGGACTCACCTAGCTGTGACAGGTTGTCATGGCAAACATGAATGGTACAACAAGGAGTTCCCCTTTAGCAGAGACTGGAGGATGCAGAATAGTTAAGAAATTAGTTTATTCTGTTAAAAAAAATAGCCAGTTTCCCATTTTTATCTCAGAATCTGATTTTTATTCATTTTTCTCCTTTACTCAGTTGTTTAATTGTGCCTGGGGAAATTGCCAGATTCCTACTGCATACTGTCTCTCTAAGCATCAGGAAATAAAATCTTAATATTTTTCCAGTCATATTTTTTACATTCCTAAATTTCAATAAAGTCAGCGACAATATATTGAGTATCTGTTGTGTTCTGTGAGGCTCTGGAATTTTCACATGATCCTCATTGCAAGTCAGGTAAAGCATCTTATGGGTCAAAACTGAACTTCATCTCGGGGTCCCTGAGGCCTGTTTCATGTTGCCTTCAACTTGCCAGGGCCGGTAGTGAAAACATTTAGAAGTCTTTCCAGCAGGGCACCTTCATTCAAGTATTTCCTTTCCATTTGCCCAATCTTTCAGATGGGAGATTTGAACTATTCTCAGGAGCAGAGCAAGAAAATTTAGCTGCAGGACACAGGGGGTGGTTCTGCTCTCTGGCTCAGATCCTGGAACGGAAGAGACTCTGGGTTTCCCTGCACACCTGGAATTGATTTGGGTTGGGCTCTGCTTCCAGTACATTTGTTGAGGTGGAGGATGGTGGAGGGGCTAGGAAAGAAATAAATCCAGTGATTAAAAATAGCTTTTGCATGTCAGGTGCCTGAGCGAATTTGGGAACATGCCTGCAATCCCTTTTGTCTGGCAGGTCTGAACTCTGGCGCTGCCGAATTACAACTGCTTTCATTTGTTTTTCCTGCTTCCCTACCATGTAATGGTCAAGGGCTCATTGGAACCATGTGTGAGCCTGGTGAGTCACAGGTCCTCAGGACTCCAGCGGCAATAATGTGTTAAAACTCCTTCTGGGGGATGGGTGGGGGAGGGGGAGGGGAGGTGTATGCAGGGAAGGAGAGAGAAGCCTGAGGTCACTTCCTACAGATGTTCACCGTGCCTGGTCCGCTCTGTAGGCTTCATTCTCAGGCCTCATTGCTGCAGGCCCTGGCCGGCCTCTTGGTGCAGTTGGGAGGTGCGTTGTTCCACAGCAGCTTGCCTCTGCGGAGAGGCATCTAACTCGGAGTTGGCAAATTGTACACAAACAGTGTGCGTTCCCTGGTGGTTGTGTGCATTGGCAGCACCACTCAGATGCTGTAACTTGAACTGGCTTGCATTTTTGGGCAGTCAGGTCACTGGAGGGTGAATTAGGGATTTTCTGTGCAGCTTCTTGCTCCCCTTCTTTGGAGTGGTTTTCATTGGCTGATGCCTTTGAAAGGGATTCGGTGTTGGAGATGAGCAGATATGTTTCCCTAACTCACAGGAGTCCCTTCCAGGTCTGTGGTGTCTCATTGTTTGGGACAGTGATGGACTGTTAGTTTGGAATGGGTAGGCCCTCTCCCCCACCCAGCCAGGGCACCAAGCCATTTATTGCTTAGCCTCTGTTAAGCCAGGGTCTGGTTGTCCCCCAGTGTTAGGAGTATGAAAACTGAGGCAGAGACTGAAGAGGACCCTTATCTCCCTCTTTTGCATTAACTCCTCAGCCAGAAGCAGATGACAGTCCATCTGTCAGGTGTCTAGTGCCTCTTACAGCAATTAGGAGTGGATAGAAGACAAGACATGCTAATACCTTCGACTCTACTTTCAACCCACCCTTCCGTGGAAGACAGGACAATAATGGCTGGGTCTTACATTCTCTTTCACAATTGTCTGGGATCATTAATCTCTTTATTGGGTCACTAGCAACTTTCCAGGGACAGTCAACTCTGGGGTCAGAGCGTTTAGTCTCAGTGGCCACAGCCACTTTTCTGTTTGTGTTGCTTTAAAGGAGTAAAACATCTTGCCCCCTACAACGGACCTTGTTCTAGGCCACTGAGCCATGCCCTACCTTTGGAAATGCCATTTTAGTGCTTGCCACAATCTCTAGGTTATTTTTGCATGCTCCTAATGACAGTTGAAAGTTTAGGAGGACACACCTGTTAGGAAAGATGCTACTACATTCTTCATGCAGGACTTTGGGAGTCGAAGGAACCCGCTTACCATTTTCATTTGAAATCATGTCTTTTTGGTCCACCTTTATCAGTTTCCAGATCATGATGGTGTTACTTCAAAAGAATTTCTGTGTTTCAAATGTGCCCATAAGTGAAATTCTATGTAAGCAGCAGGGAAAGCATTTGATGCCTTGTTTTCTTTGTCCTTGAGTATATCTGCCTCTTTTAGCTTTCATACTACAATCCTCCTTCATCTCAAAAATATCTTTCTGACACTAAAATATTAGTGGGTGGAAATTAAGTGCCTAAGATCAGCTTTATAATTCTTCAGTGTTGTGTGTGTGTGTGTGTGTGTCTTTGCTTGTCTGTATGAGATGAAATAAACACTGGTAACACTAGAAATTTTTTAAATAGGATCATTAGAGCATCCTTTCTACTTTTGTTTATGTCTGAAAATTGTCAAGTGAAAACTGTAAAATGCAGTGAGGAGATTGACATTACCTATTAGCAGACCTCTTTTAGAAGTGAATTTAGTGACTTACCATTGTGAGTACAGTAATGCCAAAATTGAGATCAGAACCCCCAGATTTTGATCAACAAGCTAAGTCAACCTTGTGTATACCCCTCTTTTCCTTTTTTTCTTGTCTTAAAAATCGTGTCTTTTCATTTGGACAATTGTTCTTTTTTCCCGTTCATATGAACTGGAAAGTTTCTTTTTTCTCAAAGTGATGTTTCAGTAAGCCTTTGTGTGACTAATTAACCTTATATTATGTGCACAGTGGCCCGTTAGGGTGACTCAGGGCTGAACACAAACAGGGAAGGAAGCCGGGTTCTCATTTAACCTGTTTGCTTCATATGAAGGAAAGTCTCACTGCCCTCAGTTTCAGGAGAGGAAAAGAATACAGATGATTCTGTGAGTGGCTTTTAATAGTGTTTTTATGCTAGCCATATGAAACTCAGGGTTTCTTGGAATGGTTTTGTTTAAATGTTTCTTTCCTTAAATTCATCTGATTATCAAACTGAAAAATAAAGACTTTCAGCCCTGAAAATTTTAGTTTTCTTAGATCTCTAATTGAATCTGACCACAGTGGGATAGAACAGAAAAGCCCTTAATTTTAAGGAGCTGGAAGACTGGTGTCTGACCCTGTGACTTTAGGCCAAACAAATCCTTAACTTCTCTGAGTTTTGGTTTCCTCATCTGCAAAATGGGAAGCCTGTAATGCCTTCCAGGGCCCTCAGAAGTCTCCTGTTGTGAGGATATTATGGAATAGTGTTACGTGAAGGGTCTTGGATAAAGTTTAAAGCTGTTCCGGGTTTAAGGCACGTTATTCATGCTGCTCAGATTGTGATGATATCCAACATACATGGTCTGTGCCATTATAATCCACTATTATCCTAGTCCAGGGGTCTCACAAGACCAGGATCTAGCCTTGAATTTCTTGTCTTTAGCTGTGTCCTTCACCACCTGGACTAGGATACTCTAGTCTTCATCACTGACTGAGAGCAGCTAGAGAAGAGACATGTGTAGTCTGTAAGCCATACATCATGAGCTTCTTACTGAACAAAAGTCACCAGAAGTGGAGAGTCTGTGTAACCTTGCTGGTGTGAGCTGTATGGTTTCTGCAGTCAGAGGAATGGTGTAAAAAGACACATGAAACACTCTTGAAGTATTCTTGGAAACTGAGCCACCCTTAACTTCAAGTTACATACAAGTAAATGGAAACCCTTGTTGTACGTTTTACTTGAGTCTTGTTATGGGGTGGTTCAGGGTTAGGCCCAGTGACACATGCACGTTCTTCCCTGCATTCACAATGCTGTGGGCTCATCATGCCCCGTAGAGTCAAGGAGAGTTACATGCTCCCTTCTGCCCTGACACTCTGCAGTCTTGGAATGGTCATTTATTCACTAGCATCTGCACAACTTTCCTCTTGGAAACCTATGGTACTTCTTACAAATTTTAACTCACGTTTAGGGTACTAAAGAATAATCAGTGGACAAGAAATTTCATAAGATTACAGTGTGTTTCTGTTTTCAATTTCCAGTGTATTGTATTGAGTCTTCACTGTAGTGGAACAGGTGTTGTTTTGGGTTGGTTTCTCAGCATTTTGAGACAAGTATGCTATTTCAATTTTAAATACTCTAATTATGAACACAAAGGCAATTTCAGTATTTTTCCATAAAATAGAATTGGTTAATATCTGTGGAGGTACTCAGTACCGCCTGGATATTGCTCCCAAAATGAGAAACAATTGATACCTGATATAAAATATTATACAGTAACAGGTAATGAGGTAAAATATTTTAAGAATAACAGAGGGGTGCCTGCTTGGGCTAAACCATTTTGGGTTCTCCACCTGCATAATGATTTAATTATTATTCTTATTGATTTGAGTAATGAACAGAACTGCTACATTCATAAGTAACACGGAGGGATTTTTTCATTATTATTTTATGATAAATCTGATATTTTCATTAATATCCGTGTTTCAACATGATTATTCATCATTGCAAAACATTCCAAGGACAATAATACCTGAGATCAGATCCACATGCAGGTGTCTCAAGTGTGCAGAGACGGTTTCCACCAGCTGGGCTGTGGGCTTTGCCCTAGGAGGTCAACACTGAATCCCATAGCTGGAGGGGCAATGCTGGGTACCAGTAGCTGGGTCCCTGTGCAGCTGCAACTGACCACATGTGGCCTGGACTTTGGAAGATTGGCACTGAGGTGGCTCAGAAAAGGTGATTTCAACTGTTTCCTTTAGAGAGAAAAAGCGAGAACCTGGAAATGCTGCTTCCCTGACAGGAAGTGGGGAGCCTGTGTAGAAAACTGTCCACTCAGCATTCCTGCCCAGAACATGCTACCAGAGTGTGTGGAGTTGCAGGAGGCAGACTTAGGGAAACCTCTTTCTTAGGTTTTCTGCTGGTGTCCTTGGCCATCTCGCCACAGGGCAGTGTGCTGCCCAACCTTTCATGTGAGAAGATGCCTGGGGCCTCCCAGTCATCTCATCCTTCTGTTCCCCTCTGCCTGTCCCTTTAGCCAAGCCTGCATTTTCCACATGGGTTGTCCTGGCCAATTTCTACTGTCAGTAAAGTTCTTTTCATCGAGTCATAAATTTAATGGAGGGAATAAATGCACAAAACAAAACTACATAATTCAAGTTCATGAATTTACGTTGGGTGAGAGTGAAGGGGGAGAAAGTCAACGCAAATCTGGAAAACTTTAATTCAGAAAACATTTGTTGGCTGTGTGTGTTTAGCCCTTGTGCTAGGAGCTGGGGAGGCAGCAGTTGTCTCTTCTTTCAGAATCCACACTCTCTGGTTAGTAAAATTTCTGTGTAGTAAAATTGACCTCTGCTCTAAAGGAGAGATATTTCTGGACCTGCTGCTTGGCCGTTCTTGGATGTGAGGAGTGGGGATGAGCAGGGAGTGCTGATGTGTTTCTTAGTGACTCATTTGGTGATTACTCCACTGTTTGAAAGGCTTGATGTTATGTAATCAACATTCTATCCCTTCCCCCCATTTTTTCACCCTAAACAATCTGGGATTTTCCATCATTTTGTCAGTCTTGCTGGAGGCATGCTGATTTTTCCATTGGATTTTTTGGGGCATGTCCCAGGGCAACCCAAACTTACCACTCCCTGGAATTTCAGATTCCTTCTCACTGGCAGAGCCTGGGAGAGCAGCTAAGTGAGCCTGTTCTTCCTGGGCAGGGTTGGATGCTAAGCAGTTTCCTGACAGCATGGCTGAGAGCAAATAGGAGGGAAGATGTTGCCTGTTCTTCTTTCACGCAGTGAATTCATTCATTTTGACATTAAGAAATAATATATTGTACAAGTTTGTTACTATTTTGGGGTCATCTGCTGTCATCTTTTCCCTTCTCTGTTTCCTTTTTATTCAGCCAATAACATGTATGTGTGTGTAGGGATTTCTTTATAAGTAGCAAAGTTTAGAAATGCCTAGTTGAGGAACTTCTGTAACACCCTTGCCTGGAACTCATATTAGAGGGCATTTTCAACATTTAGGCTTCTAGAAATTACTGTAGTGAAGTACATCACTGCTGAAGGGCACACACAGGAAGGCTAGAAGGGATTATTGTTTTGTGGGACATTGAGTCTGAAGTGAACCCAGCAGATGTTTAGCCACGTTTCTGCACCATGCTGTGAACAGGGGTCTGGCAGCGTGGAAGGTGCTGGAATTAGCGTAGGTAAAGAAGCATGAGGGTCTAGCAAAGGATGTCATCTTTATGAACCTGCAGGTTCTGAGATTGCACTCTCCTTCACCTGTATGTAAAGCACGTTTTGTCCATTTTACCTCCTGTATACACCTCCAGTCGGTTGGTTTGTCTTACCTCTGTTGCCGGCTTCCTAGTCAAGTCCTCGTTGCTGCTCACCAAAACTAATGCAATAACTATCTTACAAGTCGTCCCACATCCATTTATATACACCTCATGCATCACTCTTTACAAAACAGCCACGGAGACCCTAACATGCGGGTCAGGCAATTCTTGTACATAAAACTCTGAGTAGTTTTCTGTTTTTACTTAGGATAAAATGACAGACTCCTTAATGTGTTGCTGCTTCTCTCTTCACTTCATCTCAGGGAACTGTTCTCCTTGATCACTCTGCTTCAGCTCTGTCGATCTTTCGGATACTAACATACATCAAGTCTCTGTTCCACACCATGACTTTCATTTTTGCTTTTCCTTTGTCTAGGACTGGGGTCCTCTAAATTTATTGCTCATTGGAGTCTCCTGAATTATGTGCTAAAAGACAGATTTGGGGGCTCCAATACCAGGAGTTCTGACTAGGTGGGTTTGGAGTGAGGCTGAGAATTTGCATTTGATAATTTCCATGTGGTGCTGATAAGCTGCTCGGGGCACCACACTTGGGAACCCCTGATCTAGTGCACTCTTTCCCCCGCCCCCGAGCTCACGTGTGTCCTTCAGGTTTCGGCTCAAATGTCTCTTCTCCTAAGGCAGGCCTCTCTGGTTCCTCCAGACTCACAGGGGTTCCTAGGTATACATTACCATGCACCTTGTCCTTTTCCTTTAAAGCCCTTGTTGACATTGTATGTGAATAACTGTGACATGGCTTTTTTAAAATGACTGAATCTACTGCAAGAATCAAATGTCCAGAGACCATTTCTGTCTTGCTTCCTGCTCTTTCTTTCTCTATTTCCTTGTATATGAAAAGGTCTAAATAATTACTGACTGTATCAATGAATATTACTTTTTACTTGTGATAGGTACCTGAAAGTAAGTACTGTAATGCCAGAGTTTTAAGTGAGTATGAAAGATAAGCAGGGACTCCATCAATGTAGTAGTAGAGGTATCCAGAAAGTGTAAGCATATTTGTTGTCAGGGATGCAGAATGTTTTAGGCAAGAATTAGTTTTTTTGGGGGGCGGGCAGCACACCCTGGAAAGCCCCTTCAATTGTCCCTGCTTTAATGAGAATGATAAGTTCTTTCTCCATTTGCCTTCTTCAGTCTATCTGTGCTCTGTTATGTTTTGAGTATTTAATTCCATATTTAATTTTTTGTTATCCTTTTTTTCATGCAGATATGGAATGTGCAGATGTCCCACTATTAACTCCAAGCAGCAAAGAAATGATGTCTCAAGCGTTGAAAGCTACTTTCAGCGGTTTCACAAAAGAGCAGCAACGACTGGGAATCCCGAAAGGTGTGCTTTTGTAGTGGGAAAAGGAACTGGGGCCAGATCCTTAGGAAGGGTTTGTTCACTTGCTTGTAGTGCACGAGGCGGATTTCAGTCTTTCCACGGTTAGATCAGTAGCTATAGGTTGTTGAACACCTGCATTCAAACACTCACAGACCCACGAGCTTGAGACCCAGCCTCTCTGGGCTTGTCACTGCCATGTTGGTCTTAGGATGGTGGTTCCTGAACTTGTCTACACATTCAAATCCCCACTGGATCTTTGAAAACTTCCAAGGTCAAGTCCTATTCTGGTGGTATCAGTACAGTATTTTTTAAGCTCCTTCAATGATTCCAAAAGGCAGACATGTTTGGGAAATTTTGTTTCAGGCTCACTCTGGGCCACCATTGTATGAACTCAGTGAGCAGCATTTCTTGGAATTTACTGATCGATCTTTTTTCTTCCATGTACTTTGGCAAAATGTGTTTGTCGTTTGTGGAAACCCTTATCTGGAAGAAGTCATTCAGGAATAGAAAGGGTCTGAAATTGTCAGAAAAGAGAAGTGACTGGAGACCATGTCAGCCTTCACTAAGAAACAATTTGTGAACAATTGAGAGCAGAAAGAGCACTTTTCTATTGAGTCCAACTGTCTTTCGATCTTTAGCCAGTTCCACTGCTAGTTGAGAGTCTTCAGCCTTACCACACTTGTGCTTTTGACATTCTGCGAGTGTGCCTATATACTTCTTCCCATCTTTACAATTTTACTGCAGAACTTAGTGGACAGCGGTATCAAAAAATATCCTTTGAGGATCACAAGGCAGAGTAAGGTGAATTCTGACGACAGGTTCAGGAATAGTCTGCTTGATTAAAGTGAGTACCCTTGGGGCAGCTGTGACACAGGCACTGCATCCTGCTGTCATTTGAGCTCCTCCAGTGTCACTGGCGGGTGTAATTGTGTTAAACCACAGGCCATATCTGAGGATTATAAGCTGTCTCTACCACAATGCTCCACAAAGCAGTGCCTGTGTTATCTACAGACTTTGCAGGATTTCCAATATAGTACAGGCACATAATGATGTAATCACCCAGTGTGATGTGAATGACTTACCCTTACTAATTGCTGTGATTATTACTAATCATCATTGGCTAAGATGAAAATAATTGGAAATAATGATCCCAAATATATTATAAGAGTTAAGAGCAGGGAGAGGCCTGTGTAATCTGTAGAAAACACTTTGCTTTGTTATTACTGCTATTACAGAAGCCATTTACTCCCTGGTCAAGGCTTTTTAAATATTCTAGTGGAAATACGTCAGTGGGACAGGAGCTTCGTGGAAATCTTTGCCTGAGTGAGCGAAGGACAGGGAATGTGCCTGTCCCTATTCCTGTGTTCCGTTTTGGCTGACCAGAGTTCTTTCTTGCTGTAAAGTAGAGAAGGTGGGGGTATCGAGTGTTTGAGAGGCTGTGGGAGATGTCTGATGAGCTCTGTTCGCAGGCGGGTGCTTCCTGATCCTTGGCTAGGATAGCATCCTCAGCAGTGTTAAGGTCCTTTAGTGTCTGCTCCAGACCCTGACCTACGGCATCTTCACTTGGTCTCCTTCCTCAGACCCTCGGCAGTGGACGGAAACTCATGTTCGGGATTGGGTGATGTGGGCGGTAAACGAGTTCAGCCTGAAGGGTGTGGACTTCCAGAAATTCTGTATGAACGGAGCAGCTCTCTGTGGCCTGGGGAAAGACTGCTTCCTCGAGTTGGCTCCGGACTTTGTTGGGGACATCTTATGGGAACATCTAGAGATTCTGCAGAAAGGTAAGTATGTGGAAACAGGGAGGGTTGGGCTTGTGTGAAATTACTGGGAATGGGGAAGGAGGTTCACCCAGTGGAGACATAATGCAGTCTGGGCACAATACCTATCATCGAGCAAGTGCTTAGTGCACGGTAGCTTCTTTTCCTTCTATGTACTGGGGGTTAAGATTTTAGTCTTAAGCACTTTTGTACTCCATTAATTTTATAGTATGCACAGTTCTGTGTCCAGTTGTTTTCTTAGACCTGTGTACTACGTGTTGGCAGTGCCCCTGGCCAATCCCAGAATAGTTTTTGGTCTTTTTTCCTGGCAATCTTAATACATATTTCCTTCATCTATGGCTGTGTAACACCTGGTCACATACACAGGAAAGCTTATTAGGCTTTCCGAGCTCCTTAATAAGACAGGCCTCTCTGCCCACTGACTGGAACTGCAGAGGTGCAGAATACCTTTCACATCTGGAGCAGAAGCTGGGGTCAGGTCAGGACAAGGTGTTGCAACCTTGTAATGACGGCCTCCCCTATTGGCCTCTTCCAGCCTTTTTGGATCAAGTGACTCATGTCCCACAGTCCTGACTGAGTACAGAAATGGCAGCAGGCAACAAACTTGGGTGTTTCTGCCCTTATTTTTTTGAATTTCTTCTTAAAATAAATTGCAGTTACCAGCAGTCAGCAGTGCCCTCCAGCTGACTGTAAGCCTAGAAACCCGCTGCCCTCCGTAACCCAGGCCCACCCTTTCTCTGTGGTCACCAGCTCCAGCCCTTGGTGTGGACACTGGGGAAGGGTGAGAGCTCAGGACTAGCACTTTTAGTCTGTATAATACCTGCCTTTGTGTGTGTAAGAATATTCTGCACCCTGCTGTGCTCAAGAGAGACCCAAGTTAGATTCCTTGGAGTGAGGACTGTGATCTTTATTTCTTCTCTTCGGTTTTTATGTTGAAAAATAACACAGTTAAGAACTGGATGAATCTCTCTGTGACTGCCATGGTGGGGAACTGGCAACACTTCCCAGTCCCCTCTACTGCCCTGGCATGCTGTCTGTGTCACAGCACACGCACCCACTCTGAGATGACGACACACACAACCTGTTTATAGAGAGAGAAGATGTGGGAGGCTCCCTACAGATCTGATTTAACTGCTGGCAGCAGATGGCACCTGGCTGTGTAAACCAAATATATTCCACTATGTACTGTGACACTTTCCTGGGTTCATCACGGTGGAACTACCAGGTGTTTTGGGATGTCTGACTCTGCCTGGATTTTATGTGTGTGTGTGTGCGTGTGTGTGTGCGTGTGTGTGTGTGTGTGTGTGTGTGTATCTTGTTTCCAAAGTGCTGTAAAACAGATCTTCTCTTTGGATTCTCAGAATAACCCTGTGAGATAGGAAGGGCAAGGAATGTGATTGTCCTTGTCCATCAAACTCACTTGTTTCTTTAAACTCTATTTTCTTTAACTTTTTAGTCTTTTTTCATTTAATTTTTTTCTTTTGTCTATTTAACTTTAGTTTCCCATCCTGTCTTCTTTCTGTGATCATGTGGATGCGTGGGCAGCTTCTGGCCCTAAGACAGGTCTGGCTTGCCTTTTTGCGCTGGAGCACTGTAAGGGACTTGAAGAGAATTAGGACATAACTGAGTATGCTTGAGAACGAAAAGCATATCTTCCTGCCCTGTGTTCCATGGAGCGAGACAATAAAAATCATCGCTTTTCAGATTTACATACTTGAAGGGATGAGCGATCTGTTTGCACTGAGGCTACAGCTCTGGTTCTATAATTAAACCAAAGGATCACAGCACCCAGAGAACATAGCTGTTTGGGGTGGGGTGGAGGGCCAAAGGTACAGGGGATGTTTTGATCTGATAAGCTGCTAAAGCGAAGTTTAATCATTTTATCTCAACTGGGAACTGCTTTTTTGGGGGGGTGTATACATGTGTGTACAGGCATAAACTTGTTTTCCCATGAGCCTTTGTTCCCAACAAACTATCAACTGCCTTAGGAAAAACCCAAACCAACACACTGTCTTTATGTCTGATTCCGTGAGATATGGTCAGATGGCTCATAAAAGAGAGGCTGTCTCTCCTCCCTGAGATTCCAGGCTGACGAGAAGGTCCTATGCTGACCATGACCAGGTGGAAGCACTTCTGTCCTTAGATATCCTTCCTCTCCCTTTCTTTCTCGTCCCCATGGAAGTTGGCATCGGGGCAGCATTTTGGTCGTGTTGCTGCCCTCCCTCTTTACATAAGCCTCCTTAGTTCACCCAGTAGAGTCACCTTACCAGTGCTCCATTTCTTGTCTGGGCCTGAACGTGAGTTCTAAGAGCAGTGGGAAAACCAGAGAACAAAAAGCAAACATCTGCTAGAAGTGAGGATGCAAAATCTACTTGCCTGAAGATTGCAGTGTATTTCTGAAAAGGTTTTGAACTGATCAGTTTGAGGGTTGGGCCCTCATCTTGGTACCATCTCTCCGTTCATTGTCTCGCCTTTGAGTCTAACGTCTGGTGTGGTGCGTGCACATAGCACAGGGGTTGAGAATGAGGGCTGTGTGTGTTCCCAACCCTTAGTGATTACTCCCTGATTCACTTTCCAAGATAGTAAACCCCATCATAGCTGCTAAAATAACAAACTTTGCCATACTTCTGTGATCTCATTCCTAGACAAGGCCCCAGTCGGGGTAGACTCAGATACCAATGCAGTTAATAAACTTGTGCATTTCTTAGTAAAAAAGTTGAGACCATGATGGCCTTTGATTAAAGATATTTTTTAAGTGTTCCTTCCATGTATTTCTTTATTTCACGCCCTACCCTGTGTGTTGCAGAGGATGTGAAGCCATATCAAGTTAATGGAGTCAACCCTACGTATCCAGAATCCCGTTATACCTCGGATTACTTCATCAGTAAGTCCCACCCTGTGTTTCCCTTCCCTCGGGCGTGTTCATTATAATGGGACACTAGGAAAGGTCTCCTGTCTCACTTAATCTCAGGCTCCTTCATGGTAATTCTATGGAAAATAATGCTTTTTAAAATTAGAGTCTAGGTAATTATTAATAATTTCTCACAAAGTACAAGGTTTCAGCCATGTATGTGCCTTATAATTTTCTTTCCTTTTTTTTTTTTTTTGTGGTGCTAGAGATTAAACCCATGGACTTGTGTCCTCTAGGCAAGTATTCTAGCATTTTGCCATCCTGTACACATCTGATTAGCCTGAGAGTTTCTGCAAGGTCCTTCTCGAAAAGTGAAAGTCATGGGGAAAGAATACAACTCGATCTCTAAATTTTGGATCTTGTTTGATCCTGTGCACTGTACTGGTCACGGGGTTGGGTTAGTGACTTGATCTTGGTCCTTGATCTTTCCTTTTTTTTTTTTTTTTTTTTTTTAACCAGTGGAGATCATAGAATTTCCTCTGAAATCCTTCTTTAAGAGCATGTAATGCAGCTTCATGTTCTGTTACAGAACATGAAACCTTCTACTCTTCAGTATAATATACCCAGCCATGATGGAAAGGTGACCAGAGGAATAGCACTAGTATAGAGTTGTGCTTAGCTGATAACCCTCTTTTGAAAGTGTCTTAAACAGGGTTGTTTGCATTTTATTCTAACCTTATTATTATTTTTATTCCAATAATAACAATAATACTAACTACTATATATTGAGCTTATTGAATATCACAGATGCCAGGAGGCAGTTTACATATGTTTATTGTCATTTGATCTTCATCTCAGCCCTCTGAGGAAGATTGCAGTCCTGCTTGTTTATAGATGAAGAAAATTAAAGCAGAAAAGGAAAGCGTTTTATCAATGGCCACAGCTATTAAGTAGTGGAGCAAGATTTGCTGACTTGAAGTGTTTTCCTTTAATTCACTAAAACAGCTCACTCATTCTACCTTGCAGGGCCGTTAGAGTGGTGTAGAACTGTTGGTTCTAGGCAAACATCTTTCCTGTCTAACTGTGAGCATCTTCACATCCAGGCTACGGTATCGAGCATGCTCAGTGCGTGCCTCCGTCAGAGTTCTCGGAGCCCAGCTTCATCACAGAGTCCTACCAGACACTTCATCCCATCAGCTCGGAGGAGCTCTTGTCCCTCAAGTATGAGAACGACTACCCCTCCGTCATTCTCCGGGATCCTCTCCAGACAGACACCTTGCAAACCGACTACTTTGCCATCAAACAAGAAGTTGTCACCCCCGACAACATGTGCATGGGGAGGACCAGTCGTGGTAGGTCCAATCTCTTCTCTGAAAGCTCCTGGGTTTACAGGAATTACTCACCTTTGTGAATTTTCCAGTTTTTCCTCACTTATGAGCCCTCTAAGATGCCTCAGTTTCGGTGTTCCCATCTTAGAATGTCTAAAGAATTAAGACTTATGATCATGGAATTTCAGCTATATGCATCATGACTGAGACTTCAAGACCCATGGTGGAAATCAGGTCTCACAGAATAAATAGTCAAATGTTTTATGTGGTTCAATTTGATCACTAAAAAAGTGCTGTATTTTCTTAGAGAGGATTTGCTTGAGGAGAACACAATGAAGGAAGGATGATTTAGTGACCCTCTTGGGAAACTCTTAAGGTTTGCATGTGTCATGTGCTCTCCCAGAGTACTAAATCAGACTGTAGAACCTGGCTTGGTACCTGGAATGACCTGTGCTTGTTCAGCCTGGAATCATTAACCTCCTGTGACTTCTTTGGTTTGAGAAGATATAAGATGGTTAACCATGGTTTATTCTGACCCAGTCATCAACGGTGTGGTGAAAGTGTATTTAGCTAAAGGACCATGGAGGGGTAGGTGGCAGGAGGCTTCCAAAAGAAAGTACTCTTATTGAAATGGCTATTATAATAGTGACCAGTCATTCACTGACAGTGAAGTAAACTTTTAAGAATAGAGCAGTCTGACATAAAGCAAAAAGGCAATACCTACCTAACTTTTACAACCATAGTATAAACTATCAAAGGTATCACCTACCTAGTGATATATTCAAAGTACAGTTTATTATAAGGTGGAGCTTGTTCATCCTGGAAGAGCTAGCTGATTTCTGAAAAGCTCAAAAAGATGGCTTTTCTGATGGGTAAATAAGAAGGAACTGGGCACAGGAAGAGGAGAGGAGAAAGCTAAGCCAAACGGCAGGGAGGCTTTTGGTCGCAGAAGTCAGACGTGGGCCAGGGTGTTAGTGATTTCTGCTTTTGTGCCTGCCTCCCTGTGATACCCTTCTGATGCTCTTGGAGGTTCCTTACTGTGGAGGATCACCTTGTTTACATCGTGGGTCACACACATTGTCATCTTCTTCGAGTGTTTGGGCTCGTACTTCCTGCCTGTAGGCCTTGGATAAAACCAACAGACCCTACACAGGGAAAGTCCCTCCAAAAATCAGAACCTATAATTGTCCTCCTTAGAGTCCCAGGGTGTTTGTGTTTCAGACCAGAGGGGATGGGCGGGGCCAGTTTTGTCTTCCCCTTTTTGTATTTTATTTTTGGGTGCCTGTCTATTGAGATGGACTAGCGTATGGCCAAAGCATTAGGATGACCTTCTTCGTGGGCATTTTCTACATGTGTGTAATGAGACTGAGCAGTGGGTTTGGGATTTGGCCATGCTGTAACTTTGGATGGATCCGCTGTTACATTGTTTTAACATTAGGCCTGGCTCTGCCTTTGTATAATTGGCTGTTCTCTCTCCTCTTTGTTTTTGGTTTGTTCTCCACCACCTTGTTAACCCCAAACTAGTGATGATAAACTGGAAGTGACCCTTACAAAAGGACATGAGGCATTTTTCTCTGGCTCTACTCTCAGTCTTCCTTTCCAAGCTGTAGGTCACAGCAGTTTATGAGGAAGTCCATTTTGTGCAGCACATCTGCTTTCTGCATGTTAGAGGTGCTTCGAACAAGACTGATTCCGAGGCCAGTTGAACTGAGATGGTCTAGCCTGAAAGCATTACTGTTAGAGGATGATTATTAATAATCATAGTATTAATATACAGCGTTCTAGTGTACAAAGTGCTTCTGTGTCTTACTTGCTTGGCTTGTGAGGGCTGTCTTTGTGCTGGCCTATTCAGTGGCTTGCTGTGCACTACCCATCTACTCCTCTGTGTGCTCTGAGGTTTGTTCTGTGGAGTTAAGAGAGCATTGGAAGGGCCTCTCTGAGGCATTTCTCAGAAAAGCTGGCCAGTGCACATCTTAGAGGATATGTGTGTCCCTGCATGAGCACAGTAGCATAACTGAGTGTCTAATCCAGTAGAAGTCAACCCATTTTTGGAGAAAATACACATAAATAAAGGTTTCCAGCTCAGGGGTTGTGAAATAGAGCTAAAATGAAAGCTGCCTTCAGCTATAAACCGCAGTTCTCTACTGAGTTGCATTTGACTCATGTTTGAAAGGTTGCCAGAGAGTGGTTATGGCCTAGTTTAGTGCCCTTGCTTACTGGGACTCCTTGGAAACTCAACTGACTTGCTGGTGGAAATTCTGATCGCTTTGCCCTCCAAATATAAAAATGGCTGATAGAGATCAGTATCATTTCAGGAGACATAAGCATCGCTACTACCTCAGTATTGGGATTGGGTGGGATGTTCTTCATGAAAATATAAATTTTCTTTTGTAGTCTTTTGATGTGTTTGTCTCCCAAAGCACTGAATTAAGACCAGTAGCTGGTGTGCGCAAGCACCTTTTAATAAGATGCCAGAACATTTCCTGTTCTGCTAAAAAGAGGCTAAGGCATTTGGGTTGTGAGTTGTTTTCCTGAGTCATTTAATGTGAATTTCTAGGAGCGACCACTCCTTCACTGTTTGTAGTAATGAAGAAGTACAAATGTGATGAGGGTTGTGTAGGCTGGGGCGACCACTCCATGAAGTCCCTCTGAGTAGATGAGTAGAGGAAGGAATGAGATGAAGTGGGTAATGCCCCCCTTTTATTGTAAGCAGTGGTGAAGGGAACAGGAGGAGCATCATGATACATTTTTATCTGGGATATTTTTTTTTCAAATTTTGGAAACAGCAAAGTTTTGATTTGGATACCTGCTTATGTTTGAATTTTATTTTTTTAAAACCAATTCCTACTTTTGTGAAGCAGAAAACATACTGGAAACACACTAATAGGAGGATGTCCAAGCCATGCTTACTGTGGGAATAGAAATATATAGATCAGCCATGTTTGGACAGTTGAGAATTGATTCATAGGTGTTTCTGCGTAAATGTTTGTCACACCCTTTTGTCTATCAGCGTGTGCTGAATTGAGATGCCCCTGTAGTCTCCTGTGATTTGCTTAGGTTGCCTGATGAGTATCTGGACATAGACTATAGAACACATTCTTGGAGGCTTTTTAGCCCTTTGATGCATTTGTTTTGCTCCAATTTTTTTTTTATTTTCTAGGCTCCTTTTTAGTGGCATTTTTTGCCAATGGAAATTTCTCCAAGAGTTATTGTGCAATCATAGCAGCTGTTTATAACCTGATTTGGGAAATTAATGAACTTGCATGATCTTGTGGTCAGTTAAGAATGCCTTAAGCAACTCACAGAGTAAAGAATTTTTGACTCTTCTGTGGACCTTAACTCTTTTATTGACTTCTTTATGTTTTTTACTGCCCATATGTCTCCTAAGAAGCATACATTTCAAGTACTGAACTATGCTTTGAAAGAATAAAGCATACAATTTTCAGTTGGAAATAGTGATAGTGTTTTTTTTTTTTTTAGATTTTCAGGAAACAACATCCCATAACTTCTCTCTCTGTTTGAGATGGCATGAACATAAGACATGTACTACATTTTAAAATAGTATTTAGGGAAAAAATGTTTAAAAGTAACACTTTTCTTCCAAGGTCAAGGAAGGTCAATGTGCTCTGTCTAATCAGATGTTTTTTTTCTTATGATCAAAATGTTTTTCCAAATTGGGGCTTTCGAATTCATCTTCTCACATTGACTTACAAAAGGGTTTCAGTCTGATAATTGCTCTGACTTCTTCGTTAATTCATTGGACCTAATACATAGCCAGAAATTCTATGATAACGTGTGTGATTCTCAGCTTTTGGATTTCTGGCTTTGGAATTCTTGAGGTCCCAAACACTGCTGTGTCTCTCAGACAAACACGAGTAACACGTGACTCTGAATCTCTGTCATAGGAACTATAAACTAGGCAGCCGCAGAGTGGCAGCAGAGTGGCCCTTCGAGTGGTGTCCTAGCCCAATCCTCTTTCTCCAGAGCAGACCCTTAATCTCTGGAATGTCTATTTCCAAACCCCCCACCTTCTTCTGTCCCTCTTGCAGATCTGATTAGCAATCTCACCATAAGAGGGTTTTTACAGTTGTCTTTTCCCAATCCCTCCCCCTGCCCTCTTCCTACCTCCTCCTTTACCTCCAGGTAAACTCGGAGGACAGGACTCTTTTGAGAGCATAGAGAGCTACGATAGTTGTGACCGCCTCACCCAGTCCTGGAGCAGCCAGTCATCTTTCAACAGCCTGCAGCGTGTTCCCTCCTATGACAGCTTCGACTCTGAGGACTATCCGGCTGCCCTGCCCAACCACAAGCCCAAGGGCACCTTCAAGGACTATGTGCGTGACCGCGCTGACCTCAACAAGGACAAGCCTGTCATTCCTGCTGCTGCCCTGGCTGGCTACACAGGTAGGCATGCTTCCTGCCTACGTGGCCCGTCTGCACCGTTCTGTGGGGGGGTCAGCAGAAGGCACTGTGCCATTTACCTGGAGGCCCAAGGACACCTTCTTTCTTTTATAAATGAATTGGGGAGACATCTCTAAGAGGCTTTCAACCTCTCAGGCCAATCTGCATGTGAATAGATGTTGATTTTTGGAAGTGGATAGTATCATTCTATCCCATGGGGTCATTTCCAAGAGTGGTAGGAAACTTATATTTTGAGCTTTTTTTCCGTATCTGGGGGAAGGCAGCTATAATGATTTGATGTTCCTGGAAACTGTCTAGTGGCATAGCATCAAGGGACTTTTCCAGGCCTGCTCTTGGGAGGTCTTTCCAAACATAAAACCAGTGACTGCTTCTCTCAGAGGCATAATTGAATGAAGAAACTATGTGATAGACTGTTTTGTCATGCAGTTAACATTAGGCTAGCAGTTCAAATGTCAGAAACATGTCCTTTGTGGCCCTAAATTCTGTCCAGATCTATCCTGGCTTGTATAGGAAATTATTTTTCTCACTTAGTTTTTTTATTTTTTTATTTTAAAGAGAATAAAATCTGACAAAATAAAACAGAAGAAAGCCAATCAAAACAAAACATGAAAGTGGTACAGAAGTTCCAAACAGGATCATAGGAAATCAACAATGACTACCATAGTGTATCTTGTTATCTTCACAATAGTTATCCATACCATTGGACATAGTAAAATCCAATAAAACAAAACAGAGTAAAATAAATCAAAACAGTACATGAAATAAAACAAAACAATAAATGGGAACAAAACAAAACATGATTCATTTTCTACCAGGAGTGGAATCTCTAATTAAAGCGGTAGTGAGTGAAGACATTCTGTAGAGAACAGAAGATGCACATTGAGAGCCTGGGCTTTTGGTTGAGAATCTGGGCATACAGTAAAACATGCTCCTGTTGTAAATGGGTTGTAGCCCAACCCCAGGGAAAGTGTGAGGACTGCATCTGAGAAATATCCCAGGAGCATTAATTGACGTGTTAATCATCAGGTCCTTCCTGTAAGGTTGCACTACTTTCTAAAACTTAGAAAGTATGTTGTGAGCGGAGCTCATTTTAGGCTTTAACTACTCGCGTGTGCTCTGGGCTTCTATTCTTTTATAGTCTCCACCCCAGGCAGGTTATCTTCTAGGTACTCTTGGTGTGACTGAAGGCAAACAGCAAAATCTGTGATTCTGTTGGCCTATCTGTCTGCCCTTAAGAGTGTGCTAGTTACCATTGTGTTCAGGGAAGCCTTAGGATTTTTTCTGAGGAAATCCAACCGACCTTTGAGAACAAAACTCGGATACTGAGAAAAATTACTTCTCCTTCAAAGGGCAAGTGTGTGTCTTTATGGTGTGTTCCCAAAGGCCCTAGTGAGTTCACTGCTTGAACAGTGCTTAGGAAATATGTCTATATTTTGAGATAGCACCAAGGGCTATATTTAGAGTCGTGGGTCAGAAAAGGAACTTGACAATCCCCTATTTTATTTAATTTATTTTTCTTTTTTTCTCCTACTTTACTATTTTAAAAATATCCCCATGGTCATTGCTTGAACATCGCTGGTAGAGGAGAACTCGCTACATTTCAAGGGAGTCTTCCCATCTTTGGATGGCAGATTATTAGAAAGTTTACCCACTTTTTTAAAAGACATCTGGGATGAGGAAAGCATATTAAATGTCTCTCATTTTGAACAAGCGTGCCAGCTCCTGTAGTTGGCACTAGGCTCCAGTTGGATGCATTGATGAAAGAGGGATGGGAAGAGCACTGTTTAATTGGGAAGAGGAAGAAAAAGCTTATGCAGCTTCGAAGTGATTGGCATTACTCTTGTTTGGGTATTGCTCAATACTTACTTTGCCACCCACTGACCCTTCCTTCCTTCTTTCCTTCTTCCTTCCTTTCTATCCTCTCTTTCTCCCTCCCTCTTCTCCTTTCTTTTTCCCCCTTCCTTTCTTCCTTTTCTTCTTCCTTTCTACTTCTCTCCCTTCCTTCCTTCTTTCTTTTCCTCCTTCCTTCCTCTTCTCCCTCCTTCTTCCCTCCCTTTCAAAGTTCTGTGTTTCTTGCCACCTGGGATCAAGGAGTGGAGGAGAATGGAGGAGCATGACAATTTAGAAGCATCAGAGATTGAGTAATCAATTGAATTAAAGACATTTTTAAACACCTCACCATTCAGTTGTTCTTTACTAATTGAAATTTAACCTTTCAGACTGTAAAATGGTGGTGAAAACAATAGCCCAGAAAACGGAAGTCCTCTTATGCTCCTCCCAACTGTAACACACTGCGTGATTCTAGGCAAATTTACCTTGTACCCTGTTCTACTTTTAGTGAAGTAGAAGTGTTCATCCTTATCTTCACGGCAGAGATGTGTGAAGATGTAATGAAACTAAATCAGTTAACTAAACATGGGAGTGCTAGACACTGGACTAGATATTGGAGGTGGGGGGAAACCCCCTAACTGCAACAAATCAATTATTTCAGCAAAGGGTGCACAGTGAACACAGATAAGACAGGAACCCTTAAGAGCTCACTGTGGATGGAATTCAAGATACTCTAAGTGGCCATAGACTTGAAGTGCATTCTCTTATTGTTGAGGCGTGAATGCAGTCTGAGATTTGTGAGGTGTAGGGGAGCAGCCCTAATTTTGGTATTTCTTTTCTTGTGCTCTGTGTCTAGTGAACATACCCTGTCCTCACTGCAGGCTGATGCCGTGCTGGTTCCCTGGTCTTGCACTTTCATTGTGGCTCCTCTTTATTTCAGACATATCCTAGGGAACAGAGAAAGAGATGGCACATACTCCACTGACCTTGCTCTTCCTTCCAGCCAGTGACAGGAGTGCCCATGAGTGTGTGTCTGGGAAAAGTCCCTTGGAAAGTGGAAATCATTCACAAGTATTAGCAACACTTTTTTCTTGCTCCTGAGTCACACCTGTTTTCTGTCTCAGTTCTGTCCTTGTTCTGTTAAAACTGGATTGTTCCAGAGTATGTATTTAGACATAGTGGCAAGACTTGAACCCTTATATCATGACAGTTTGGCCTGAAATAAAAGGTAGATGTTTAGAGTCTCTGAACTGGGGAAAAAAAAACATCTTTCTACTATTACTCTAGAAATCCAGATTTTTGTCCATATCACTTTCAAAAGAACAAATTTTATTTCTTCCTATGATATCTTAGTTATTGCACTGTAAGCGTGGAAATCAGTTAGAAACCGAATTTTCAGATTCTCTTGCACAGTTACATTCTTCCTCCAAAGATAAGAAAATTGCATCAACCTTCACTGGGCTCCTATGGCAACTTGTTAAATTAGGTCGAGATGTGGGGGCAGATAACATGGCTTGAAAGCCTGCTTGTTAGCTGAGTTGAGAATACATCAAATGCAACGCTGGCTTCCGCCAAAATGTACCTCCTCTTCACTGCGAACTGCTTACGGTTATCAGGCTGATACAATCAGAATAGCTCCATTTTCTCTTGTTCGAAGATACTTTCTGAACTCCTTCTGATTGCAACATAATTTGAGAGAAGTAACCCAGTGTTTTCCATATATTTTATGAACCTCAGCAAAATACTGTCCTGGTCCTCAGAAAATATAAGCATCTCTGATTCTTTTTCAACTTCAGTAGGTATAGAAGAATATACTGAATTATTCAATAGTATTCGCCCTTCTTCTTGTCCCACCAGCCCCATTTTATAGATAGTGCAGCTGAGGAGCGCGCGCACACACACACACACACACACACACACAGATTTATTCAAAACCATGTAATTACAATCTGCAAGAAATTAGCTCCTAAATTAAATCTTAAGTGTCAGATACTTTACCTGACTGTAGAACCTTGTCTCCAAACTAAGGAATGAGAATACTCCTTGCATATTTCCCTTGTCTCCAGAGACATTAGGCCCTATATCCCTCTTGTCACTAATTGATACTGTGCATGTATGGGCTGGGGTGTGGAGAGGAGATAGAGTCCAGAGTTAGCCTGTGAATCACTTTTCTCACACTTTATTCTAGATTGCCACACACAGCAACAGAGATGGGCTCCTTTCCACTGCTCATGCAGTTGTTACTGAGTGGGTCTGGTGGTGACACTTCACAGTGTCTGTGTGCCCTTCCAACACATATCAGTTACAGTTACAAATGAAGCAATTGTCTTTTTTTTTACCTGGAGCCCACAAAAGGCTGAACTCAAAGTTGTTCACTACCTGTCATGAAACTATGTTTTATAGTGTTGTATAGATTTATAAATAGCCTCTCACTTTCCTTAAGGCTAAATTTGAGATTATCTGGAATTTAACTTCCAAGTAGTGGTTTTTGTAGGGGGGAGGTACATTAGACGTCACCTAGAAAACCCTGTACGTTCCACTGTAAGTTTTTTCAAGCTGCTTCTGTCCTGAGAAAAATCCTTTTCTTGCCATTTAGTGAATGGCACTGGAGCTAGTCTAGAGTCACAGGAGAAGGTCCTGAGGCCACACTCAGAACCTTGGAGTTTAGGGTTCAGCAATCCAGAGCTACTGTTAAAACGGGTTTTTGAAAATAAATAACTTGACTGCAAAAGGAAGTGTTTCCAAGCCCTTCAATTCAGAATGCGACGTGAGATTTGGCAGCATTACCTGCAGTCACAGCTTCTGAGGGAAAGCCAGGTTGTCAAACAGTCTCGGTGTGCTGGGGTACAAATGACGACTGAGAGAACATTTCGATGGAGCCTGGTTAGTGATTAGGAGGGGGAGGGCTCTTGGAAACAAGGTGCTAGTGTAGTGTGAATTTATGCAGGTGTTAAATGATCTAAACACAGGTGGATATGTTATTCAGGGACAGTGGAGAAGTTTTCAGTAGGGCGGAAGGTGTCACTCGAGCCAGGCTCAGGAATATGAAGTCCCTCCATGTGGATGGTGTTGGTATAAGACAGTGTGTTTTGAGTAAAGCTGGGAAAGACCAACTTGTTGATAGGTTTATACAGTAGCCGCATTCAGAGGCCCAGGGAAAGCAGCTGACTTCTCTGAGGTCGGGCAGGCTGAAGCTGGCTTGTAGTCTCAATGTGGTGAATGGATGAATAAGAGGCCGAGTTCTTGGGAGTGAGAAAGCCAGAAGCAGAGCCTTTGCCTTCCTGTTAAGAGGTCCTTGTGATGAGCTAGTGGGAGGAAGACAGCTTAAATGGAGCCCTCCTGCAGCCCAGCTCAGAAACTGGAAGGGATGAGTCCCTGTGCTTGGTGGTGGATACTTAAGGGATGTATAGGATAAATGTAGGGCTCTCAGCCAAATAATGCGTTAACATACTGCTTACTGCTGAGGTGGATAGGCAAATACTTGGGAGCACTGAGGAGGAACATTCTCAGAAATATTTGAACTAGAAGGGAGGGAAAGCCCTTTTTCATTGCCTGCAGAGCAGTTTTACTTCTGCCTCTTCACTGATTAATTTTGGGACAGTTTTTCTTAATCCTCTGCTACCAGTAGAAAGGATCATACGGTTGTAAGGTTTGGCCTCATTGTTAAATGTTTTTCCCCTGAATATCTTTTAAAAATGTGGCAAGTAGAGGCTCCTTATTTCTGCATGTGGCTTCTGAAGCCCACCACTGGTGAATCTTTCAGTGTCTTGCTCTGGGCTGTGAGAGGGACCATTGAGCAGGAGAAGCTGGTCCACACTTCCTTCCCAGTATTTCCACTGCAGTGCCATTTCTGCCTCTGGGGCCTTGTGGGTGCCTGTGTGGATTTTGAGCAGCAGGAAGCTCACAGATTGGCCCATCTGTCTTGGGAACAGCTCCCTGCACCCGTAACCTGTTTCAGAGGAGCCTCTGAGCCTCACATATTTGGGGTTGTTTTTTAACAAAATCTCATGTCAAGCAATGGAACTGGGTGTCAATTACTTGAGAATCCTACTCTGTCTTCAGTTTGAAGCTCCACCTTTTGCCTATGAAGCAAAGTGTTTCCATGGAGCAAAATGCAGTGAGCTGCTGAGACATCCATGCTAGTCCTTGATGCCATTAAGCAATGGGCCTTGGGAACTCACCTCTGTTGGGAAAGGCTCTGCCACATGCCTCAGGTGGTCCTGCTGTTGCCCTGGGTGTCTCTCATCCTAGAACGGCTTTCTCTGCTGTGGAGAGTGAGCAGGGGTCTCTCAGAGGAGAACTCAAATCCAGAACAGTGCATCCCTCCCTGTTCTCCCTAAAGTGATTTCTGTGTGATGCCTGCAGGTTGGATGTAGCATCAGTCACCCCGCTGCGTGCCCTACCATGCTCAGTTCCAGGCTGAAGCAAACCCTAGGAAACCTTGAATTGAGTACTATAGTAGAGCCAGCCCATTATGCTCCCTGCAGCAGGAGCTCTGACTAGTGCAGAGTTCAGCAGCCACAGCAGCAAAGGTACTGGCAAAAGTGGCTCATCAAACAGTCCAGCCTGGCTTTCCCGTCTGGCAGAACTCAGGACCCTGCGTCTCAATGCTTTCGGTGGCGCACGGTGGGACACAGAAGAGCTCATCGCATACGGTTGACTATCAGTGTCCCGATGTCTTTGTTTTCTGTGTGACTCACCTCTCCCTGAGAGATAACAAGAGTGAAAGTTCTCCTAGGGTGATTGAATGTGAAAGTTTAAACTCTGCAAGGAGACTGGGACTGGCTGTGCTGGAGAGATGGTCATAAAGCAGGGCCCTGGGAGGTGTTTGACTTTCAGAGCGGAGGTGGTACAGTTTCTTGTAAGGTCTCTGCAGGCTCTTTCTCTGGCTTTTAGTCCCTAAATGCATAGGCAGAGCACCCTCTGCTCACTGTGTTAACTGATCCGAAACCTTTGGTTGTATAGCTCCAAGGTGGTAATAATTCTGTTTTATCTTTCAACGCAATCTGGCCGCAATGCTTTTTATTTGAGACACGTTCAGAAACCATAATGATCCCTTAGGATCTAATCCACCTCCCCCCAAATGCTAAGATGCCTAACTTATGATTTCTCTCCCCCTTGATATTCAGGAGAAACTCTCTCCCTAGATTTAAAATCACTTACAAAGATGAGCTTGAGAATCTTACTAAGAAATTACAGTTTTCAGATTTCTGAAGTCCAGCGCTCTAATTCCAACCAGTGAACCCTTCTTGCTTTTTGCTACCTCGATATTTAGGATGATTTTTTTTAAAAGATATTTACATTGGGTAGAAAAGTATTTCTTTGGTTTGTAACAAGATTCTCACCTCTTACCTCCAAATCCAAGGTTAAACCATCTCTGGTGATTTCTTAAAAGAATCAGTTACCTAGAAGACGTCAGGAGGAAAAAGCTACAGAGAAACCCACTTCCTGACTTGAGAATCACTGGGTGGCTGTCCAAGTATAAGTCTGAGAGTTAAGCTGAGATGGTTAGACAGTTTGTGGTGGGTTTGGAGGAAAGAGCTGGCTGCATTTGAATAGAGGCTGCCCCTTTAAGAGAGAGGAACAGTCCCCTTTCTCCCATTGTTGAGTGCTTGCAGGTGTGCATCCAGAGCAGGCGCAAAACCAAAGACCTTTCCTCCCTATGCTAAAAATGTGCAGCTGTCTTTGTCCTTAGACCTAAACCCTATTGGCCAAAGGAGCTTTACTGAAGTCTGTCTCAGGCGGAGCCCCGAGGCCAGCGAGTGCTGGCCAGCAGAGCCTGTCCTGGGCATGGGGAGTTAGATAAGGTACCCTGCTCTTCCTCACTTGGGGCTGGTGGGTCTGTCTCTTCAGGACCCATGCCTTGGGCAGCGCTAGTGAGCTCACTCGAGATCAGTGCATGTGACAGTGAAGTGACTACTTGGTAAGAAGCTTGGATCTTGAGGGAGCGAAGCTCATGAAGGAGGGAGAGGGGGCGCCAGGATTTCCCCAAACCAGAAACCTTGTGATACTTTCACTTGCAAAGTAGTTCCCATCTGCTACCTCTTTGGGTGCTTACTTACTTTTAATGAAAGCAAGGATTTCAGAGTCATCCCTAACTTTAAAAAATCTTCTGTGACTTTTCTCATTTAAAATATGTGAACAATTTTATGTTTATAAACTTTAACTTTGTTTTAACCTCTGACTTTTTACTTTCTCAAAGGCGTCATATAAAAGGTCGGTTTATTTCTTGGAAATCTTAAATTTTATCTAGTACTTGTACAGTTTAAAAAATTATCCTTTTTTATTTCATTTTCCCTTAGAAAATTATTTTAAAAAGTATTTTTCTATTGTTTCAATTCTCCTGTTTAATTCTCTTGTATTTTCTGTTGCTCCCAAACTGTTTTGTACTGTGATTGCTTCTTTAGGTCTCTCTCTGTCTCTCTCTCTCTCTCTCTCTGTCTCTCTGTCTCTGTAAGCTAAGGACTTAATCCAGAAATTACTATTTCTACTTTAGGGATGGGAAAATAAAGCCCAGAGAAGTTAAAGGAGTTGCAAAGTTTGCACAGTGAATCAGGGACTAATTGAGTTCAAAGCCCTATGCCTGTGACTGCTTATGTGGGACTTTATCAGGGATATATATATTCATATCCATGTCTTTTTATTTTATATGATGCTATCATCTCTCAGTCCTTCACTGCCTGACCTGTAATTTAAAAAATCCTCCCTCCATGTTTTTTGGTCTGACATGTCAGAGATGAACCTGACAGTCAAAAGCTGGTTTTAAACCAGGTGAGGTGACTCACACCTGTATTCCAACACTTGAGAGTATGCGGCAGGAGGATCACGGTGAAGTCAAGGCCAGCCTAGGCCACATAGTGAGCTCAAGACCAGCCTAGATAGTGAGATCCTGTTTCAAAAAATGAAACCCAAACAAAACAAGTTGGTTTTAATTGATTTCAGGGCTACTTTGTAACCTGTTTCCATTATGGGATACTGACTATCTGAAAGATAAATAAATGCAAATTTATTTAGTTATCATTCATCATTGTGTTCATCAAGTATCTTTTTAGAATATTCTTCATTATGAATGATTAATTCTTTTACTTCTAATCACTGCCCTCGAGTTCCTAGCCATTGTTATAGGAAATATTCCTAGACTAGAATGACTGTGTAGTGATTCATTATACCGAAGCATGGTTGGCTGGTTGTAGAATGTACCATATAAGGATGATGTCCTAGGTAAGATGCAGGGGGTGGGCACGGCATGGGGGTGGCGAAGGAAAGGAACAGCTCAAAAGAAATGGGAGAAGGCACCTGCAGACATAAAACCAAGTCCATATGCCCAGAACTCTACTACGTTTTACAGCTCTTTTCAGTGCCTCGATTGCCGGCAGTATAAACCCCCGGAGACAGATTCGGTACAGCTTCAGGTTGAGGTGGTCTAGGGAGCAAGAAACTGTTGGGATATTTTCTGTTTAATTTGTCATTAAACATTCCCTAAAGACTTAGGGGAAATTGCCTGTGGAATCTTTCAGGAGTGATTATTTAGAAAGGGATGTTGCTTGGGCTCTGGCATCGCCCTCCCCACCCTCAGATGTAGGTGCGCCTGTTGCAGTGTGGAAGGCAGACACACTTGGAACAGATGGGTCATTTCTGGATTTGAGTGTGCTGTTTTTGCTGTCATCGTTTGGCTGTGGGTAGAGACACCTGGCTGGGAGGGAGGGGCCAGTCAGGCTGTTCTGAGAGCCACCTGCCAGATGTGTGCTTTTGGGGCAGAGTCGGCCCTGTTGCAAGGGTGACCAACCATGAGAGTTTCATAGGTTAAAATAAATGCGGTATCTTGCCCACACTGAGATATTTCATTTGAATTTTAGAGTAGAGCTAAAGAATTTTAGTGTCTCAGCATAGCACATAAACCCCCAAAGGACAGGAGGGGTGGTCATTTTTATTTTCGGGAGCAGCCTGATGCAATGTAGCCTGGGGGTCACCTGTATTGCTCGGCTCCAAATATAACTTACAAAGAGAAGGGATGTAGGTGGCTCTTTAGATCCTTATACTCGTCTCCCCCAGAGGACTCTTTGAGTGAAATCATTCAGTAAATATTTTTGAGTACCTGGCGCTGAGAATACAAGGATCAGTAAGACACGAGGTGGCAAAACTGGCGTCATTCAACACGCAAGAGTCTTGTGGTTGGGTGCTCATCAGTGAGATGCTTGCTGGTGAGGCAGCGTCCTAGGCTTTGGGCACAGTGGCAAGAAGTCAGAGGGCTGCCTGTGGCGCTCCCATGCTAGGGTAAGAGAGATGAGAATTGAGGAACCCTCAGGGTTCCAGAGGATTCTGCCCAGGAGTAGAGCTGCCCAGCACTGACCTCTGTCTGTAGGGAAACCAGCTGTCCTGTGTCAGCCTCCTGCCAGGGGACAGATGGCAGAAATGTGTGCTTGTGGTTGAAATGGAAATGAGGAAGGAGTTGGAGGAAAAACTGAAGTCCAACCCAAATCCTGTTCACCAGCCTGCAAGACTGAAAAGTGAAAAGAAAGACATAAACTGGCAAATGGAAGGATTGTAATGAAGAACATCACAAGAAATCTCACTGTGGTGGCACACACCTATAATCTCAGCAACTTGGGAGGGTGAGGAAGAATGATCATAAGTTCAAGACCAGCTTGGGCAACTTGAAAGAGACCTTGGCTCAAAATAAAAGGACTGAGGACATAGCTTACTGCACAAGCTCCTAATATGTGTAAGGGTTCAATTTTCAACACAGGAGAAAAAGCAAAAAAAAAACAAAACAAAACAAAACAAAAAAAACCAAAATACAATTTTGTCCTGGCCCAGTGCTATATATTGTTTAATTCTTAGCCTCAGGATAAGGGACCAAAACAACAGAGGATTTTTAGTAACCAACCCTTATTGAGATAGATAATTGGCTGTGCAGTTTCCAAAGGAGAAGAGACTTAAAATATGAACACAGTGAGCAAGAATTTTTCTGAAGCTGTACCTTAAAAAAAAGAGAGAGATTTTTGCCTTTGACTTGTGTCTACAGGGTCCCTCTGGAGGGGAACATTTACAGGGTGGCCTGCTTTGCTGCCTGAGTGCTCCATGTACCCACCTGATATTTCTTCTTCGAAGGCAGTGTCATGTTCTTTAACCCAAGATCATCAGTGCTGCAGTTAGAATTTTCTTCCTATCCCATAGACAAAGCAGCCAGAGGAAATTCCCCAGCTGCAGCCAGGGAGGCAGGCGGGCAAGTGGGTGTGTGGTGGTGGGGGGAATAGTGCAGGGGATGTGGAGGCTCAGCAGGGTGGGAGATGGGGCCTGTGTGTGGGGTGCCCTCCCTCCCCAGTGACCGCTTTGGAAAGAGACCTCCTCCTAACAGGGACCCCTCTGTTGTTGTGGCTCGGAGCACCACTTGAGAAGCATAGTTTCCCAGTGATGCCACTGGATTCCTGATGTGTGACACTGCAGGGCAGTGTGGTGAAGGGTACTGTTGACTGCCTGGGGCCCCAGACAGGGACACTATTGTGAGTCACATTCAACATATGAGCTCCCCTTTCCCATGACTGGGGCTATTCTTAGTATAGGTCTCTGCTCCCGGGGACGAAGGTCATGGGGACCACAATTCATCTAGGTAGGTGGATGGGCTGGGTACAGGGCTGGGGCTGTACAAGGAGAAGGGAGGAAGAGGCTTCCATTGCAGAGTGCGTTGGAGCAGGGGCAAAGGACGGGGCTTTCAGCCACAGGGTTTGAGCAGATCTGTACCAGGTGGAACAGAAGCGCTCTTAGGATGGGTTGTAAGTGGGCATGTTTCTGCCAGTCTAGGGCATAGATGTGGCTGCGGCTGGTAGATGAGTGAAACTAGAGTGCACTGTGACCCCAAAGCTACTTCTAAGAGGCCCTGATTTACCCTTCTAGTCTCAAAGCTAGGGCAACATGAGCTGCAGAAATAGCTCCTGTGTGAGATTCCAGGGAACCAGTGCCCCCTGAAGCCAGAACTCTTGCAGGGCTCAGCAGTTGTAGCCTGGAGAGCAGCTCTGTCCCTTTCCCATTTCTGTTGCTCCCCACAGCCAGAGAGCAGTTTAGGAGTCAGCGAAAAGGTATCAGAGAGGTCAATTCAGGAGGACCACAGGTCCTGTCATCTGAAGCAAATGTGGGCTCCCTCATGGGTAAGGACACTGTATGTGCCTATCAACCTTGTGCATTCACAGGAGTCCTCTGTAGCATTGGGAAGGGGACTTGAGCTGACGGCACCACTGTGTCAACCTTCCCGGCTGTGCAGCTAACTGCAGATGGTTCTTCCCATTCATCTACCTCTGCTTTCCCAAGGCATCTGGTTTTCCTATTTGTCCCTGCTTCGCTTTGTTGTTAATAGAAAAAAAAGTTTGAGAGCAGCACCTAGGTCTTGGGTTCCCAGTGCCCAAAGTTATTATTTTTTGTGTTCCTCTGAACATAGGAAAGCTCACAGTGAGGAATAAAACCTCAGCAGGCGAGGACTCACCCTGTCCCTGGGCCGTATTCATAGACATCAGTTGTTTGATTCAGAGAAAGGGCTAAAGCAGAGGACTGTTTGTTTGCCATTTCAGTTCAGGAAACGGTGCAGGAGGAAAACAGCAGTAATTCCCTCTGAGGATCTCCTGTCTGAGCCGGTGCCTGTGTCATGAATGAAGCCCCCTTCTTGGTCTCATGGCTGTGAGTCTGAAGGCAGAGGCTGTGCTGTGCTCATGGGCCTCCCCCAGTGCCTGCACATGCCTGCTGCTTCTACCAATGCCTGAGATTTCCTTGGTTTCTCCAACGTTCCAGCCCTTTCTTTAGCTCAGTATATTAGGTTCCAGGGACTTTAAAACTTGAGAGATGTTCTAAGGTAATTAGTGGGAGGGGGAAATAATGATATAGCATAACCTGGCCATCGCAAGAGGACTTCCCCACTCGTGCTGGGAGCAGTACCTGTGCAGGACTGGCTGCCGAAGCCGGAAGGAGCTGTCTAATGCCCCAGGCTGCTGGTGTGAGAAACAGGAAGAGCTGACAGATTTTTAAAACCAGATCCTTTTAACCCTTTGGTCATTGGTGGTAGCCAAGCAGTTTAGGTGCCAGCCTTTTGGTTCGGTCTTGTCTTGGGGCAAAAAAATGAAGAGTTTTGGGGCCAGAGTGGCTGGGTCCCAGTCCCAGCTGCTCTACTTCTGACCTTGCGTGGCTTTGCACAAGTTAGATAGCCATATAGTGTGCAAGCTTCCTCTATTGGAAAGTGGTGCAAACAAGTAGAATACTGACTGCATATGCCCCTTAGTCTTCTTCTCTGTCCGGTCTCAGAGCAGCCTCTTCCCCTAACATGCTCAGGTTTGTGGAGTAGGCTTAGCAGTGTCCTCCTTTGCAGACCCTTCAGGGTAGCTGGTTTTTCTGTGTCTATGTTCAGGGATCCTATCGCTTACAGTTTCTGTGCATTTCATCAGGAAACCTGTAATGTCACGAGGACTCTTGCAAGTGCATTTCTTAAGAGCAGTTTGCTTCCTTCCCTTCTGGGCCTATTAGAATGGCCTCTCCATGGATTCTTCAGCTAATGCCATGTTTAGTGTTATGAACCCAGACAGGGTGCAGTAGCTGCTGCCTTAACTCCCAAGAAACCTGACTTGTAAGTTAAATGGCTTTTTAACAATGGGTGGATAGACAGAAAGTGATGATTTACCAGTGCAGTCCTCTGGACTGGTTCTTCAAATGTCACTTTATTTTGGAGGTATTTGCTGAATCTCTTCATTCTTAAGTACATGTAAGGTATTTCATGCACAATGGCTTTAAAAAGCTAATGGTGCATTCTCAGAAAGATAAGGTAGAGATATTTCTTGTTTCATGTTTAGCTTAGGTGTGCAAAAAGAGAGCAGTGAAAACAACCATTAGGAAGTCTTCACTGGAGGAAAGTTTCCATGGACTCTCTGATGACCATGGAGGTCAACTGTTTCTTCTTCATGGGTCAGTGGACGCTGCTTTGGTGCTTAGAGTCTGACCTTGGACCAAAGTCACATCACTTTCTTGAGCTGCACTGGTAGGGTGACATCAATAGGACCACTTGTGCCCAACTCACAGTACATGGGTGGAGAGAGGATTTTAGGAACAAGTACAGTGATATAGGTGAGTATACCTTAAAGAAGTGTAAAATATAAGAGAATAGCCATATAAAACATAAAGGAAGCTTCTCTTTTAAATGGAGAGGGTCTTAAAGCTTATTTCATGTGGAATCTGTTTATTTTGGATCGAACGTACTTGAAATTTGTAAGGCTAAGGATTAGAGTCTTAGCA